>VYZW01005634.1:0-17155 GCA_013401315.1 Balaeniceps rex
TTTTTTTTTTTGTGCCAAATTCAGGGTAGAAACAGAAGGAAAATAGAGGTGCTTCAACTAATTTTAAGACTTTATCAAAATCTGTTATTGCATGTCCAGGAGATGACTTGGCTAGTGTTGGATTTTGTATTGCAGCAGAGAATTTGTGAATGCTCTGTAACGGTGGGTAGATACAGAAGCTGCTGGAGGTTGTTTTAACTGCGATTGCAGCTTCCTTGGGCTGTGGCACAGCATTGGGCATACTAGTCTGAAAGGCAGTAGCATTGTTTCTAAACAAGGTGGTAGATTAAGAGGCTGCTGAAGAAGAAAAACACTTGATGGGATACAGTGCTATACTGTTGTGCTTGTTGATAATGAAATCAAGGGCTCTCAGCTTCAGCTCGTTGGTGTTGCTGTGCTCTCCCCTGCAGAAGGTAGACTGAAGATCAGCTGTTTCAGAAGCCAGAGAGAAGTTGGTGCGGATCGATGGCGGTTCAGTCAGCTCAGCCATGTCTCCTCTGTCTCGTGCTTTCTGAGTGTTTTCTGTTTGCTTCTCTCCCCTCCCGTCCCCTTGCAGATGGTGAAGAACCAGAGAAGCTGAACCCACCTGCACTGAAGAATGGCCACACAGTCCCAATCGGTGGTCCCGGGGTTTGTAACCTGGCCAGCCAGGAGGAAGAGGCCACAAAGCCATCCAGCCTTAGGAAGCCTGTTCCAGCTGAGGAACCAAAGAAAAGGCAGGGTAAGGAACCAGATGTGTACAAAATCGGTTGCTTCAGATTCTCCCAGGACCACTTTTGAATTCTCATCTGATTCTTCTCACTCCACTGTGGGCCCTCCAGTCTCTTAAACCGAGCTGTCTCACTTTGCAGGCTCATCCAGCAGCCACTCTGGGCCCGAACTGGAACCACCTCAGGAGCTGTATGTTCCCAGACAGCCTGTGCTTCCTCCAAAAAGACCTCCCTCCACTTCCCAGGAGGCAAACGAAGCGCAGGCGAAGGATCCAACGCCTGCCAGCAGCGCTGCAAAAACTGCACCCTCCACCGCAGCCCCTGTTGCGGCAAAGACAGTCAATTCCACAGTTGCCCCTTCCCCAGCCCCCAGGACTCTGCCCCCTGCTCTTGCCAGTGCCAACACTACTGCTCCCACGAGTACAACCAGCACGGCTCCTGCCAAACAGCCTCCCATCCCTCCTCCCAAACCCGTCAACAGAAATAGCAACTCGGTAATAGGTAAGTGCCCCCATAAGCTCGTTTTTGTACCCTGGGATGTTCTGGAGCCCTTGCTCTGAGAGTCTCTTCCCTTCGTAAGGGAAGATTTTTCGTATGATGTAGCAAATGTTGTCTCATGACCGTCTTTCCTGAATACAGTCCAGTTTGGACTCAGAAGATCAGCCAGTGTTTAGCCAGGGCACACATGTGCTGAGAACAATGTAATTACTGGAGTCTTCTGCCGTGAGCCATCCAATCTGTCAGACGTTCGTGTTTCCAACAGCTACCTGCAGGAGGGAATCCCTGCCTGCTTTTGGCAGGAGTGGGGGTGGTGCAAGGACAGGGGAAGGTATTTCTCTGTCAACGGCAAGACAGTGTCTTTGAATGTTGATGCTTCACTGAGGGCTGGGATTCAGCTGTGGACAGACAGGATTGGTGGATGGTGTATGAGATTTTTGCTTCGTGAGACTATGGTCAGTGAGAATTGATGCTTTCAGCTGGTCTTTGCAAAAAAAACCTAAACCAAAACCACCAAAAAACCCCCTCAAAAACCCACATCGCACCAAACAATGTCTGTTATGGCTGTCGCTGCTGGGCCATGTGGTTTCCACTTAATGCGGAGAGGCCAGGAGCTGGCAGGGATAATTCAGACTTCCCCTGGTTATACTCAGGCACTTTCTCTAAGGGCTGTGGCTGGGGTATTGCCATATTAGTCTTGTCCCATGGATAACTCAACTGTAATTTGAGCTGAATCTTCCCATTTAAAGAATTAGACGTCTTTATCTCTCTAACTTTTCTAAGCAGAAGATCTGGGGAGAGCTTCTTAAAGCCGAATGAGTCCCTGCTCTCTTTAGGAATTTTAGAGGTCTTAAAGATGCAACATTGCTGGAGTAAATGAGACAACTTCCATCCAGTCGACAGCCTGTTCGTATTTCACAGACCACCTGCTAATCTTTGGATTGGTTTAGCAGAGGCTGGTACAGATCAGGAAGGAGGTTTCTGGGAAGATCAATCAGACAGGTCTGCACTGTTATCACAGAAACTGGCGGCGTTACCCAGGTGTGGTTTGGGAGGCAGTGGTAGAAGCTTAGATCGTGTGCAAGTTACCATCTTGAAGGAGCCTGGGCGACCGCTTTCAGTACAAACTGCATCACTCCGTTCTGCTTGGGGCTTCTCCTTGCTCCAGCAGGTTTAGCAAGTGACCTCGATGTGGTATTAAACACTCCTGTATGCCAGACCAGCTTGATTAGTCTGACCATGCCTGAGCACTTGATGAAATACTTTCTTGTTTTCTTTAAGCTGCTTGCACACATCACAGATGGTATTTGAAATGCCTCAGCGCTAGTTGCAGGAGGTACTTGTGGAACAAAAAATGTGGCTGGAGACAGCAGTCTGTCAAACACACCTTCAGAGCCAGCCTGCCTCTCTCCCCAACAATACGGGGCTGGGCTCGCTGCACCTGCGGCTGCAGGGGTGTGGAGGAGAGGAGAGCAGCCAGCCCCTCTTTTGTCTCCTGGATGAGAATGCAGATGCGGAGAGAAGCTTTGCAGCTCTCTGCAGGGCCGATGGAGCTGTATCTGCAGCATGCATTCAGTCATTGCTGCGCGAGCCTTGTTTTGTTGCTGTAGATAATCAGCAGCAGTGGAATTGGCTTCAGGAGCTCTCCGCAGGTCTTTGATGCATGCTCTGACTCGGGCACGTGTGTGCTTTTGTGCTGCTATTGTAACCTAAGGTAGGGGAGGACTGTTAATGTGCAGATCGTCCCTTTGCTCCCTCCTGAAGGTGTTCCCTTACGTTCATTCTCTGAGCGGTTCTGCTGTGTCTGATGCAGTAGCTGAAAATGAGGCTCAGGAAACACTTGCTTTTGGGGAGCAGGGATTTAATCAGCATCAGCTTGAAAAAGTAAGCGGGGCAAACGGTGCTGTCCTGCTGCTTGGTGCCACTGACAGGTTTCGGGAGCCGCGGTGGCTGTAGCCTGTGCTAGAGCACCAGATCTGGCCGCGGCGGCACAGTCACAAGAGGTGGTGCCAGTCGTTGCACTGGGTTTATCGCACTGAAGGGAGACGGGCTGGCTCAGGAGGATGCCCTGAGCGGCACCCAGCTCTTTTCTGTCTCCTCTCCCTTCTGCCAGCTACTTGGTCCCTTTCAAAATCTGTCTCTCACTACCCAAAGGTGACTCGAGCCTGGTCCTGCCAGGCTTCGAGCACTGCTGAGGAGATACTGGAATCCCTCTGGGCTGAAGTTGATGGGAGCTGAGGGCACTCGGTGTTTTGCACAATCTGGCCCTTAATCTACAAGGGGAAAGTCTGAAAATGCTAAACATCCCAAAAATGCGCCCACCTCTCTGCCTTATCTCCGGGAAACGTTCCCCGCTTGCAGCACCCTCTTGTGGTGTCTGGTCCTGCGGATTCCTCCCAGCTCCGTGCTGGGATCACCGCTGTGTCACCATCACCCACTCCAGCTGAAATGTGCAGTAAATCTGATCCTCTTCAAGCAGGTGGGCAAAACCTTTCCAGGCCCACGAAGCCATCGATGTATGACTGTTAAAGGCTTTTAAACTTTTAACTTTAAAGCATGAGCAGTCTTCGCTGGTGCAGCTTCTTCCCTAGGAACCAAAGGGTGTTCTAGGAACCCGAGATTACCGGCTGCAGGCATTTTCCATGATATGACGCGGTTTCCATTTCTCCCTCTCCCCTACACAGCAGACAAACTCTATGTAGACTCAAGGTTCTTAAATATTTTTGGAAGTTTTGCTAGTTATTTTGTAGTTGCAGAGAAGCTTATGTGGGGCTTAAGGAACAGAGTGTGGAGGAAGCAGAGCAGAACCTCATCCTCAAACAGGCAGGAGCTGCTGGCAGCAAGGTGTTCTTGGGCTGGGTCTGGCAGATGAATGGAAACAGGGAGAGCACATTGCTGCTTGCAGTTCTGCTGACTTTTGCCTTTGAGACTTCCCAAAAAGTTTTTTAATGCGCAAGGGAGCCTTTAACACAACTGGAGTCTGGGGTGTCCTGGATGTCTCAGATTCCTTTGCAAACTGATGCTGTAAATATAGCCATAAAGTGCCCTACATACCTGCATTCCTTGGCCGAGGCAGCGTGCTGATCTGGGTGAGCTCCATCTGCTGTCACTTGAGGGCTGGTGCTGTTTCTCTCTCTCCAAAGCAGCAGGATGCACAGACCTCTCCCAGCCTGCTTGTTTCTGGCTGCTCTCCCAAGTCTTACCTTTGGTGCAGGAAGGACAAACTAGAGGCTTGCAACCTGGTTATTTCTGGCACCGTGTTCTAGCAGACAAGCAGCAGAGATTGCTTGGTCCAAGGCTCCGAGTGCTTTGCCATGCTTATTCCACACTGGTGAAGGCTATCTGAAAAATGCCCTGTTAAATATAGTGGTTTTTGTGGTTTTTATTTTCAGCTGAACTTTCTCAAGCAATGAACAGTGGTACAGGCTTGTCCAAGCCTTCCCCTCCTCTCCCACCGAAGAGAGGCCTCCTGCCTAACAACGCGTCAGAGGCAGCTATCGCTTCCAAGCCCCCGAACGACAGGACAGTGACAGCTAACCGCCCCGCACCGATACCGATGCACATGACCTCTGCTTACCCACTGCCTTCACCGCCGCTGCCCACGCACATACCCCCTGAACCTCCGCGCATGCCCTTGCCTGCCTCCACCCCTGTCTTGGACCCTCCGCGCTCCCTGGAGCTACCCAAAGAGACTCCCCCTCCTCCTCCTGAAGACTTCAGATCCTTGGAAGTGTCGAAGAGGATGGCAGAGCAAGGGTTTGGCGAACCTCACGTGCTGCCTCGTCTGCCCCAAATCCCATTGCACATCCGTATCCAGCAGGCTCTGGCCAGTCCTCTGCCTGTCACCCCGCCTGCTGAGGGGTCGCACAGGGCTCACTCGCTGCTTTTCGAGAACGATGGCTTTGGAGAAGATAATGGCACCCTGGGCAGGACGAGGTCCCTGCCTGTCACCATCGAGATGCTGAAAGTGTGAGTACCTCCTGTACATGTGCGCAGTAAACACCTAGCAGTGGCGTGGGTCACACTGGGCGCGTTGGTGTTGTACTCCCTCCTTCTGCAAGGCTGTGATGGTGAGGAGGGCTGTGCGCAGGGCTGGTTTCTTTGCTGTTTTTTTGCAACAGCCTAGAAACCATTTTGCCTGTTGGCTGAATCTGTGTTTCAACCTCTTAGGGGGGCAGTGCGTCTTCCCCATGAAATTAACCCCGGTTCTGGGATTTTATTACTCACAAAGGGAAATGGGTTCCAGACTACAAACACAGGCTGATGCCAGGAATCCAGGCCTGGCCTCTCTTTAATTGCACCAAGACAAAACAAGGTCCTGGATTTCATTTATTTGTGGGCTTCTTTAGCCTTTCATTTTGCAAAACAGAAGTGGGAAAAGGACTGGCTTGTATTATAACAGAGTTGAACCTGCAAGCCCCAAAGTAGGGGGGTGAGAGAGCTGTTTGGTTCTGCAAAGAACCTGCCTCTGGCATTTCCCCTGCCAGAGCTCCCTGTGCTCCAGAGAGAGGGGACGGTGCAGGATGGTGGGGCGGCTCTTGCATCTCTGGTTCCTGGGCTACCCGCAGACCTGCCTTCTACAGGCTGAGGAGAGCTAAGAAGGTGTTGATCTCAGGGGTATTCCCCAGCCCCTGTGGCATATGTTAAGAGATGTAATAGTGTGCTTCTCGTTAGTCCAGACGATGAGGAAGAGGAAGATGACCAGGAAGAGGAGCAGAATTCGGGCCCTCGCGTGTATATTGGAGATGTGCCATCTGTCACAGTCATCCCAAAACTGGTACCCCAGGTCCTGCCGGAGGAGCAGGAAGGAGATGAAGGGATGAGCGACTCTGACTCGGAGGGGCCCATCCTGTACAAAGATGATGAGGATGAGGAAGAAGATGAAAGTCACAACAGTAAGGCTTTGACATTGCAGCTGGGTTTTTCTTCTCTGCTGAACTCGTGCCTGGCTGTATTGAGATCTGGATCAAAGAGCTAGTTCACACAGTGCTTCAAAGCAGCTGGTTCTTGGTTTCATGATGTACCACATGTCCTCTTCCTCACTTTTTCAAAGGCTCTACAGCCAAACCTGTATGCTCATCTGCTGAGATGCACCCCCTCCAGTTGCAGATGGCCCCTGCAACAGCTTGTGCTGTCCTACCCCTTCAGGTGGGATAGCATTAGGTGAGCGTGTGGGCATCGCGCAGAAATGCTGGCTGTTGCTGTAGTGACTAGCTCTGGCTCGCTCTGGAGCTGTAGTGCAGAGCTTGGAAAGCAAGCTCCAGGGGAGAGCATAACTGCCAGGGGCACGTGGCTCGTATCGCTGTGCTCAGGCACTGCGGTCTTCAGTCGCATCCCGTTGCTCTTCCTCCCCACAGGCACGCTGGCTAACAAAGTGAAGAGGAAAGACACGCTAGCTATAAAGCTGGGGAACACAGCCGCGCCGCAGGAGGAGAAGATTGTCTTCCCTCGGAAGAGCAAGGAGGAGTGGAATGAAATTCGGCACCAGATTGGGACGACGCTGATCAGGTACGAAGAATGGAGGCGGGTGTTAGGTTTGAGCCGTTGGCACAGCGTGTGAGGGGTGGGATTGGACAAAGCTGTCGCCTTGTCTAAGCAGCCTGCGCTGGAATATGATGGGTGGTTGGGCACTGCTGCTGGATCAGGGCTGGGAGGGTACATGTTGCTTTTCCCCCTCGGTTATAAAAGTTGGAAGTTCCTCCTGGAGTTGAGCGATATCCTCTGACAGACCCCTGTTTCCACATGTTAAATGGACTGTGAGGGGAAAAAACTCACGGACTACAGAAATGTTACTGCTGTAAAATATGGATGGCGTATAAAGTTGTGGACAGACGGGGGCTGAGTGCTGATGCATTGCGTGGCGGATTGAGCTGGGGCTGCTGATAGTCCAGGCTCTGCCATCTCCTTGAGTTCCCTGCGAAGTTCCCTCTGAGCTTTTGAGAGGCCGTAGCATTTTCCAAACCTGTGCCTGTGGGTGAACAGCTGTTTGAGTGGAGGAGAGTGCAAAACGGGACAGCAGTGATCTCCACTGGTGAATGAGGAGTGTTGAGGAGGCTTTGCAGTGCACCGAAACCAAGCAGTTGTATTCCTCATCCCCTACTGATGAATGAACAGATAAAACATTACGCCCTTGTCACACTTTTCTTTAGGCGACTGAGTCAGAGACCGACAGCGGAAGAACTGGAGCAGAGGAACATACTTCAACGTGAGTAATGCTTCTCTAGTGGTCCTAAGTAATAAAACAAGTTTGCCTTTTAACATCTTAGTCCAGGTGTACCTGGAATCTGCTTGAAATGTAGTGATGGAGGACTGTGCTTTGGTTATATCGCTGTAGTAAAGCAGTTCCACTAATTTTTCCCCAGTCCTTCGTTACCATCAGAAACCGGCTCTGGATAAAATCAGGCCTTAGTGGTACCAAGCAATACAGTTCAAAGCATTGTGTTATGGAAAGGCTACCTGCACCCTGCCTGACGCCTCAGGGGAGAGTATGTGAACTGGTTAAGACTCTGGTGTTACACAGCGAGGACTGTTAAAGCTGTTTTTGTTTGGGCTGGGCTTTTATTTGTGGTCCAGACATTACAGCATTGTATCGCATGATCCAAAAAGCAGCAGTTCATTGCTCAGTCAGTGGTGTTTCTCTTGGCCATACCTCGCTCTGCAAAAGTTTTAAATAAACATCTTGAGGAAAGGGAAATGTCAGTTCAGGAAGTTTCCATTTAAAATATTTATCTGTGCTGTTATTCTCTTTAAGCTAGGAGTATAATAGCTTTGGGGAGGAGCAATCTGCAAAGTGGCTTGGATGTATTTTGACAATATGGCTGTTAATCTTGAACATACACAGGGCTGGAGAGAATGACTCAGTCGTGCTGCGTAAAGGCCTATATCGCCTCTGTAGGTCGGGGGGGGGGTGCTTGGTGGGTAAGGGTATCGAGTTGGACTGCACGCTCTGCCTGTAATAAGTGCAGACACACCTCAGTGAGCTTTCAGATATGTAAATAATCTGATATAGCTCGATACTCTCCTTTGTTCAAGTCCAGAAAACACTTTTCAAATGTTTTTGATGCTTACAGGAAAAATTAATTTTTTTTTTCTCCCTTGGCAGCGAAAAATGAAGCTGACCGTCAAGCTGAGAAGCGAGAGATCAAACGCAGGCTCACCAGAAAGGTACTGCTGGCCTCCGTGCTGTGATCGCCATCTGGCAGAGCTGTCGGGGATGGTAGTGGCTATGAGCACATCGTAGGTACCTTGCTGTGGGTGAAGTCACGGGGCTATTGTGTAAGTGTCCCCAGTGCCCTCTGACTGCAGTGACTTTGGAACGTGGACTGTCACCAACGGTGAGCCGTTGGCACTGCAGCCACGTTTGTCAGTGATAGATCTGAGCTGGCATCAAGTGTAACAAGCTAGATGAGAACTAAATTTGGTACCTGGCACTTGAAAGGTTTGCTGGTGCCGGCCTGGCTGTTTTAACACAGTACTTCAGTGGCCACGACTTTCACACCAGGCTCACCAAAATCCATTTCTAAAGTAACAGCAGCGTGGGAGAAGCTGAGCAGAGCAACAGCTGCTTTTAGCTATTACGTCCGAGTTACTTGTGGTTGTTACTCAAGGCTGGGAAAAACTTCCCAAGGGCCTGTGGGTATGAAATATGAGAGGTGCCATTGCTGAAGCGGGAACGGGCTTGCTTGGTTTAGGGGTGTCACGCAGGGCTCACCCTTGTAATGGCTGTTCCCAAACCCCTCGGTGTCTTCCTTCTCCTTGACAATGTGGCCTTGGTTCTGCCCTAGCCTGGCCTCGTGATCCAAACGAGGTGACACTGGCTGTAAGAGGGTTTGCCTATTCCCTTGCAGGCTGTGAGCAGGACCTAGTAGTATCTGTGGTTCAGGCCAAGTGAGGGAACTGGTTTTAGTTTTGCTCGGGATGCTTAGTCCTGAACTGCTTTTGTGGACGAGGCACAAACTAACTCTCTTTGCTCTTGCTGGTGTTCAGCTTAGCCAAAGGCCTACAGTGGCAGAGCTGCAGGCCAGGAAGATCCTGAGGTTTAATGAATATGTGGAAGTAACAGATGCTCAAGACTACGACCGGCGAGCGGATAAGCCATGGACGAAGCTAACACCAGCTGACAAGGTAACAGGGAGTGCCCTGTCCCCAGGTGTGCGGAGGGGAGCTAGATCGGGATGTCCCATGCAAAAGGGCGTGAGCCAAGGAGATTTGCTCTGTTTCTTTTGCTTCACCTCTGCATCTTTCCCTCCACCACCCCACCAAGCACCACCAGTGTCCCTTCACCTGCCTGTTCTGTACCCAGCCCGGCTTCCTGCCCCCTCGGCGGTGGCGTGGAGCCCAAGCGGGCATGGTCTGCACGCTGGCATGGCTTCCGCCTCGGCTTCTGAGCAATGTGAGGGGATGCAAGGTGCAGGGCGTTGGTCAGAGGAGCATGGTTCCTTGGAGGCTGAGGCAGGTCTAGGCAAGAAGCTGGCAGGGGAGCAACCTGTTCTTGTGGGGACTGCCCAGCCCTCAGCGTGGAGGAGGTGGGGCAGATTAAACTCAGCCTAGCGTGAACGGACTGCGAAAGCTGGGGTGGCTGCTGCAATCCGAGCTCCTTCCTTTACCAAAGGAGCTGTGGGACTCAGCCCTGCGTTATCAAAACTGCTCTTAACTCTTCACTGCTGAAAAGTGGTACAGATCAGCCCTGAGCAGCGGTGTTGGAGGTGCGGCACCTTCTTGCCGTGTCTGAGCTCACTTGAGGTGGGAGAGAGGGTTAATATATGTATGCCTTAGCAAGAGATAAAAAAAGATCTCTCCCTCTTTGTGTAGGCTGCCATCCGGAAGGAGCTGAATGAGTTTAAGAGCTGTGAAATGGAAGTCCACGAGGACAGCAAGCAGTTCACGAGGTGAGTGAGCACTTGTTACTCGCTTGGAGTTTCAGTCTTACTGGGAGAGCTGTGCTGCAGGGGTAGTGCTGAGAGGCAAAACATTAAAACCTTAGAAAAATGACCTGTACAGCAGTTGGAGATTTAATGTCCCCTTCTGCCTTGGTGGTGTTGGGTGACTGGAGGAGTAGCAGACATGGAGTGGGTTGGTTTTCCTTAAACTGGGGCTTTAATCCTGGAAACTCAAAGTGACCGGTGGCTGGTTTGAGGCGTGTCTGAAGCCAGTGTGACCTTGCAGTGGGAGTGTGCTTTTCTGAGGCTAGAGACATTTGCAGCAGAAGCCACGGCCACAGAACACCTTGGTAGTTAGCTCAGATCTGGCAAGTAACCTGTGGATCATGGCCCAAGGGATTCTTTCCCCCCCAACAGTTGCGCTGTGTGGCTGAGTGTTTGCAGAGCACAAGAGCTTTCTAAGGCAGAGGTGAAATCGTTTGATGTTAACAGCTTCACGGATGGCTGAGAGTTCAGAGATAACTCAGTTTATTCTTTTTGGCCATCTGTAGTGCTTTGGTAACCATTTAACCTGAGTTCCAAGGATGACATTTGGATTTTTCACTTGGCTTTTAGGTACCATCGACCATAATCTTCCAAGAAGGGAGCAAGAGACCCGAGAGGACTGGAAGTTCTCTGCGTCCCTCTCCTAGGCAATACAGCGAGGGTGGAACCTCGGCTCTTCCAAGATTTGCCTTCAAAACACATCCAGAAAAGGGCTTTCGGCTAGGGAAGGGGAATCCTGTCTGAATGTAGCATTTCACTGGAACAAACACATCTCGAGTGCCATCAGGCTGGAACTGAACACTATACCTCGCGCGGCTCAGCAATACGCCTCTGCTCCGGCGCCAGCGTCCCTGCCAGGAGACCATGCACATGTGAATGAACAGTTCGTTCCCCGGCTCCTTTTCTCAGCCCGGACAGGCCCAGTTCTCAGCTGTAGATACTTTTGGGGATGCAACTCCTTCGTTTCCTTGTCCTTACCAAGAGGAGGAGGGGGAAAAAAAAAAAAAAGGCAGCTCTAGTGTTGGAAAGCTGAGGAATGGAGAGTGGATGTGCTAGGAAGCATGTGTGTATATTAGCTGTGTACAGAGAACCCTGTGCAGATGCTGACCTGGCAGAAAACTGACGTAATTTTTTTGGTTTTGCTTGCGTCTCTGTCATGTCCTTAATGTCCTGAATCACTACTGACCAACGGTTTGTTTTCCTGGAAGGGAATTGTATAGATATTAACATATGCTGCATCTTTTTTTTTAAAAAAAAAAAAAAAAGAAAAACAAAACCCACAAATGTATAAAACATTCCCTCCCCACTCTCTCACACTTGCTGTGATGTTAACAGATCTTGTCTTGAGATATCTAGGCTTGTTTAACAAATCACAGAACCAGGAAATGACTGTTGCCTTTTTAAAACTTTTTAATTTGGGGAAGCTGTGAGAGTAGTCAATTCTTTTTATTGTGGCTTCCTCTCAGATGTTTTTTACTCTCCCAAATCGGGGTGAAACTTGTCTTTTCTCATTTTTACAGCTAAACCTACTGGAAACTTGATAATTTCACTGTGTGGGTGGAAGGGAGGGGAAGAAGAGGTTTAAAAAGTGACCTTAGAAAAGATACTTTCTCTTCTGAGAATCTCTCATTCGTTCTTCCTGAATGTGGTTTGTTTGGGTTGTATTTTTTTTTTAAATCTGGTATTGGCCACTGCTGTATCATGCACAAAACCTAACCCATGTGTGAGATGCCACTTAATGTGAAGAAGGGAGTATCGCAGGACGAGGAGTGTGTGGGAATGGAGAGGAGGACTTGCCTTGTTCACAAACCTGTCTCCTTTGTTGCTCGGGGTGGGCCTGGCTGTGCTGCTGATCCCTCTGTGCCGTGCCAACACCCGGGCTGGGGCCCGGCACCCCGGGCTGCCATTGCCCCATGGCCATGGCCTGCCCCTGGGAGATGGCGGGGGGGCTCTTCCCTCACAGCTTCCCCCTGTACAGTACACCAGTAGACTTAAATCATTGCATTGTATATCAGTCTCCTCATCAACAGATTTTAATTATTGAATAAAAGTATTTTAGGATTTTTTTTACAAAAAAACTCTGCTTTGGTGGTTGTGTTTTAAATGGGGAAGGAGGGTGTGGGGGGGTCAGAAAATGGCGGAGCTGTGGGGGCCGCCTTTCCCGCCTTCCCACCGCGCGTGCGCCAACCGCCACCGCGCATGGGCGCTTTGCCCGCCCACCGCCTCCCACTGCGCAAGCGCAGCTTTGTCCCGCCCCTTCCTCGGCGCTCCTGCGCATGCGCTCCCTAGCCCCGCCCCCGGCCCCTCTATAAATACCGCGCCGCGCCGGGCTTCGCTCTCTTTCTCCCCGAGGAGCGGTGGCGGCTGCAGGTGAGTCGGAGCCCGGCGTTGGGGCCGCAGCCTCCCCCTTCCCCTCCTTCCCTGCGATGTGGCCTGGGGTCCCTAGGGCCGTGAAGGGCCACGCTGCCTGCGGCCAGCTGCAGGGACAGCGCGTCCCTCTTAACGTGCGAATAAGAGCCCGCGAGTGGCCTTCGCGGGGTGCTTGTCGCTGCTGAGGGGACTCCGTGGCGCCGCGCTGTCCTCAGCCGCTCCTCAATCGTCGTCTTCTCTTCCCTAAGGCTGCGCTGACACCTGCCGCGGCCCGGCCTCCTCCAGCTGGCTCCCGACGTGAGTACGGGTCGCGGGGTCACATCTGTGAGCAGGGGAAAGCGGGGACGCGTGTGGCTTTGGGGGTGGCGGCGGCTACAGCGCTTTAAAACACCGATCCAACGTGGATATCCGGAGAAGTCGCTCTCTCTCGGCTCTGTCCGTGTGGCGCATGGGAGCGTAGGCCTTCGGGCCCGTGACGTACAGTCCCTTTCCACGACGTTGGAGAACAAGCTGGGCCTCGAGTCTGCAGCCTGCATATTCCTACTGCTTCTCCGAGCCCTCGGGCGGTGACGGAGGAGATAAACCATGCAGGAAACAGCTCTGCCACTCAAAATGGCGCCGGGGGGGCATGGGGAGACACGTGCCGGTCCGCAGGGCTGGGGGGGAAAGGAGAAACGCTTGAGCAATTACTTAAAATGCCTTTTTTCCCTATATTTCTAGTTCTAAACTTGAAAAATTTGAATTGAGTGGAGCAGTGATTTGGAAGGTGAGTAATGCTGCACTAATAACATAATATTGTTGGCTGTGCGTAGTTACAGGGTTCTCGTAATAGTTTATACTTAACGAATAAGCTTGAGCTGTTTCTAAGTGGCTTAGGGAAACTGAATTGGATCGGCTTAATGTAATTGAATACCAGCGTAGACTTTATAGGCATTGTTTAACAGCAAAAGCTTAAGCTTAGGCGTTCCCTAGCTTCTAAGATTTTGTTGGACTTTGGATGGACGGGGAAAAGAGGCTAATTGCTGAATCTTCTTAAAGAGGGGGGAAGAAGTCCTTGGTGAAGTAGAGGTGGATGATACTTGTTTGATTAGCTTGGGGCCTTATTTGTACAGTATGGGAATTGGGTAAAGAGCAGAAACAAACTTGGTGGAAAGGCAGACTGTTAATCAGACTTTTTACCCCCTGTGAAGCATGTATCGCTAGTGTGGGTGGTGGAGCACTGGGACTGTACTGGGGGAAGGCACGTGGTAGGCACGTGTCGCACTTGGTTAGGACTGGGAACACGTGGCTGGACTTCACCTGATCATCGTGTATCTAATGAGTTACGTGCTTCTTGCCAAGTAGTAAGCTTTCTTAATTTTTTTTTTCCTGAATTGTTGCAGACATTGGTGGCTGATCGTGATGAGATGCTAACAACAGAAAAGAATCCACATGTCTAGTGAGAGAGGGTGAGTATATTGAGAGTACCAGCCCGAATAGTTATAAATAGAGGTGATAGGCAGTGTGTGTAATCAAAATGTAGCCACAGGGATTAGAATGGGCTGGAAGCAGGGGAAGATACCTGTGTTTGGTGGCTTTTCCATAGCACGTGCTTCACACTGGGGACTGCTCGTTAACTGGCCTGTGTCAGAAGAACAGGCAGGAGTGTGCCTGGTCACATGGTGGGTTAGGTAGCTGTGGAATTTTGCGGTACAGTGAAGCAGGGCCTGGGGCTGAGCCTGTGTGGGTGAGCTACGCACAAGGAAAGCAGATAGAGCCATGGGGCTATGGTGAATTTGGCACGCACGTGCCTGAAAGGCACTGCAAAGTCAAGGGCAGGACTCTGGATGGCCTGGCCCACCAGGAAGGAGCTACCTTTGGGGTGCTCTCAAAGGGTGGGAGCCTGGGCTGTAAGAAAAAGAAGCTGCCTACTTTCTGCATGGACTCTCGGACTTGACCAACAGCCCCGCCCATCCGTGGGGCCACCCTTGGTGCCAGCTGCCTGAAAAGACATGGTTCGATCCGACACGGGGTGAGGACATTCCGGGGAAAGCTGATACTGGAGGGGTGGCTCATGGGACATGGGCAAGAGCAGTACCTGAAATAAGGCCTTAAAGTATTGATTTGTAAACCTGTATCTAGCTGCAGTAGAGAACTAAATAAAACATTACTTTTTTTGTTTGGTGTGCATTTCTTTGTGAGTGATCGCTTGGTTAGTCCTGGAATATGAAAGAAATCCTGGATACTCCTGTTGGTCCCTCTCACTTGGAGTCAGAAGCGGGATCCCTGTGTGCTGTTCATGTGTCCTCTCCGGAGTGTGATGGTGAAAGGTGCAGAAACCTACTGCAAACCTATGTTACTAGCTGTTGGGGCTGGGTTAGGAGCAGGTGATATCTCCATTGTAGTTTTGGGTCATCTCATGGCAGATTTGCCTTTATATCAGCTTTTAAGGGCTAAACCCAGAACGGTTAATAAAGTCTGTACCCCAGGTTTGCTGATGTGGGGGAATGCACTCGCCTGCAAAAAGGGGAATAATGCTGCTGGTGGTGGCAGCTTCTGTGGTGTGGTTATGCTTAAAGAGTTAAAATGCAAACAGATTAATTGCCTGCTGCAGCCCTCCAGCAGGATATCCTGCCCTCGCCCCACCTGAAACCCAAAGGGAAAGGCTCAGGTAATGGATGTGTTACCAGAGTTTGGATCCAGCACATCCCTGGAATAAGTGATAAACGTTCCAGGGTTGTGTCCCTCATGGAAGGGTTTTCTGATTGCTTGGGCTGCAGGAGTGGCGTGGGCACACAGGGAATTGGCATTTGTTGATAAGCAAGGTAGTAGGCAGGGCTGGCCTGTTGGCTGAAGTAATGCTAAGTATGTAATTTGGAATCGGTTTCTGTAAAAAAGGGGTAATTAAATGCCAAATAGGTTATATAGGCCTTTGGTCTAGAGCATCTGAGGGGTGGATGGGGGCAATTAAATGCCGAATAGATGATGTAGGCCTCTGGTCTACAACATCCGAGGGGTGGATCTATGTATTAACTGGAATAGAACTAATCGGTGGAATAGGAAAGATTCATTCTGTTAAGAGACAGGACTCGCTACTGCAGGCATGGGCTGTTGGTTTGCCATCTTGCCATTACCACAAGAAATTTGGTCTGGCTCCTGCTTCAGGAATAAAAGTGGGCTTTCCACTTAGAGCAGTGGGATGATGGAGAGGTGGAGTGGTCTATAGCAACGCGTGAAGATGAGGGTGGAGGACCACTAAGGTGACAAACCCTGTGGTCAGTCCTATGTGCCCTAAACAATCAGCAAACCCCCATGGGAAGCCAAATAGATAAAGCTTTTGGCTTTTATGTTAAGAGAATTGTAATAATTAGGACCAGAAACTTCCAAAACTCCCATAATGGAACTCTAAGGAGTCTGTTTGTAAGGATGAATCTGTGATGACAAATGACATCTGTTTTCAAATAAACAGAATCCTGGAACCTTACTTGGAACATTTGGCACAAACTGCCAAAAATACTATAAATTGGTCCCAATTCCACACATTATGACTGACAAAAGCAATGGTTGAGTACCGACCGCAGCTGGGAAACCTGCCGCCCGAACAGCGTTTGACCCTTTCGAACAGTCCGATTGGGCCAAACGTGCTTAATAAAACGGGGTTGCTCTTCAAAACCCAGCGGTCGGTGCTCTTTCTGCCAGCACGGCGATGGCTCAGGGCATGCGTGGTGGTGGCCCATCGTTCCAACGCCCGGCTCTGCAGGAGTCCTCCGCCCCCGTGGGCAGGGACCTCTGCTAAAGCCCTTTTAATGTCATGAACAAGATGCTTTTAATCCCCCGGTAGAAATGTCGGTGACTTTTCATCAACCTGTGCAGTTGTTATTTCCACAATTGGGCATTCCTGAGCTGGAGAAGGCCATCGCGAACATCTCCGTTATGCTTGAAAAGGTTCAAAACGCTGCTGTAGATGCTTTGAAAATTTCACAGCCTATATCGACTCGCTCTCTCAGTTAACTGCCCAGACTTGATGGGCTTCAGACTACCCCCTAGCATCACAAGGACCGTGTGTGTTGCTGAACGTGTTGCTTTTATACAAACCAATCCGAACAGATCGAATAGGGCGTAAATAAGTTAAATAAGGTTGTACTTTCCATCGAATAGGGCGTAAATAAGTTAAATAAGGTTGTACTTTCCATCGAATAGGGAGTAAATAAGTTAAATAAGCTTTTATTTTCCATCGAATAGCTCAAGAACAACCTCTGTTAGATGGCAGCTCTGCTATGGTCCTGGCACCAGACCTCGGAGCGTGGACCTGCCGGATTTTGTTGATACTCTTTGTCTTTGTAATCATCATCCAATTAGTCTCTCCTTGGCGTTAAATATCTTATTTTTTTTGCTGCAGATCTACCCCCTTACTGCTGAGCCCCTAGCTACGCCCGCTGTAGGAATGGCTGCTTTTTAGAGGTAGGACACCAGGACGAGTTATTTACACGGTAACCGAGGCGTTTATTGACCAGCAGTCCACGGGGACGCGCAGGGCCGTAGGGGCCTCCAGGGCGGCAGCTGCCTGCCCTGCCCGCCCTGCCTGCGCTGCCCGCCCTGCCTGCGCTGCCGCCGGGGGGGGCCGGGCGGGAGGTGGGACCGCCGGCCGGCAGAGGGCGCTGTGCGGCGCTGAGC
>VYZW01005634.1:17441-38814 GCA_013401315.1 Balaeniceps rex
CGCAGGGTGCTTCTTCCTCCGGCTTCCCCCGTGGGGCTGCGTTCATGCGTGGGGTGCGGGGTACGTGGGGCCTCTGCGCTGGGGAGGGCAAGCAGGGGGCTGGAGCCCTCCCTCGCCTTGCCTGGCGTCTTTGCCCGGGCTGCCTTGACCTGAAGGGTGGAAGGGGTTCACGTCTGCGTGAGGGTGGGTAAAACACGCCAGAAAAACCCTAGATTTTTCTCAGTTGGGAGCGGGGATTGGTGCTCAAATCCTAATTCAGTAACCGGTCTCTCAGGAGATCCACGGTGATTTTAAAGCAGGGAGGGGGGGAAGAAAAAGACCCCAAACAACTGATAGCCGCACTGTGACTCCAGCCCAGCCCCGTGGGTGACCCCCTCACCGGGTGTCTTTGGTGCGTAGATCCGAAGCAGTATGCCGGGGAAACGCACTGCAAAGAAGAACCCGGTGGCAGAAGAAGAGTCTCCTGGAAGGAAGAAGATTAAAGGTAAGAGGAATCACTGGGAGTTTTTCCTCCCCGTTCCCAGGGACCAGCTTTAATGGAAGGGTTGTTCCCCCCCTGTGTGTTATATATGTTATTTATCTCCCTTCTGCCCTGCAGTCTGCCACCCGTCCCACCGCACACAGCCTGGCCTGGTGCTGACGCTGGGGCAGGGGGATGTCGGCCAGCTGGGCCTGGGGGAGGACGTGATGGAGAGAAAGAAGCCGGCCCTGGTGCCGCTGCCGGAGATGATGGTGCAGGTGGAAGCTGGAGGGATGCATACCGTGTGCCTCAGCCAGACGGGAAAAGTGAGTGCAGCATGGAGGGGGCAGCAAGCTCCGGGACGTGTCCTGGAGCATGGCAGCTGAATCGGACCCTGCTCTGCCCAGACGCGTAGCTCGCTCTGGCTCCGTGGACGAGCGGTGGTCTCCATGCCATGGACCAGAAAGTTTTAGCAGGTCAAAGGGATAATTCAGCCTGGTTGGTCTCTCTCCCCTGGCTTCACACTCAACCTGTTGCCCCTCTGGGTCCCATCCTGACCGTCTCGCTCTCTGTCTGCAGATCTACACCTTTGGCTGCAACGATGAAGGTGCCCTTGGGCGTGACACTTCAGCAGAAGGGTCAGAGACCACGCCGGGGCTGGTGGAGCTGCAGGAAAAGGTGGTGCAGGTCTCTGCAGGGGACAGCCACACAGCCGCGCTGACGGAGGACGGCAGGGTTTTTGTCTGGGGCTCTTTCCGGGTATGTTGATTTCCCGGACGCTGGAAGCTCTGATGATGGTTGCTGCTTCTGTGACTCACGTCCCTGCGTCTGTCTCTCCACCCAGGATAACAATGGGGTGATCGGCTTGCTGGAGCCCATGAAGACGAGCTCCGTTCCTGTGCTGCTCCAGCTCAGTGCACCCATCGTTAAAATTGTCTCAGGTGAGCAAGGTCCTGGAGTGCGCGTGGGTCAGGCTGGTGCACGAGGCTGTTGCAACCCTCGGGAGGAGGTGAAGGTCCAGAAGGTCCATGTCCTTTTCCTCCCTCTTGGCTGCTCCGAGCCAGGTCCAAGGGTGTGCTTGCTTTCCTGTGGCTCTTGAGAGAACAGACCTTGTGTCTCTTCTAGCCCCAACAATGTTGTTAATATTTGACCCAATCTGATGTAAAATGCCTTACAAGAGTGCCCTAACCACGACCCTGCGGGGTCAAAGCACTCGCCCTCTTCTAGGCTTGGGGAAGCTGAGCAGAGCAGCTGGGGAACTTGTCCAGGGCCCAGGTGAGGTTGGGGGGGACCTGTTCCCCTAAACCTTCCAAGAGAAACTTAATCTGGAGTTTCAGATGGAAAACTGGGATCAGGAAGAGGGAGATGCTGGTGTTTTAAGTTGTGCCAGAAGCTGGCATCAAGGTATCCACACTGAATTCTAGAAAGCTGGGGTTTGCATGTAGGATCTCAGCCCCTAGGTCTTGCTGGGTTCTTGGAGTATGACTCCTGCTTCACTCATCTCCCCTATCTCCTCCCAGGGAATGACCACTTAGTGATGCTGACGGTGGACGGTGACCTCTTCACGTGTGGCTGCGGCGAGCAGGGCCAGCTGGGGAGAGTGCCTGCACTCTTTGCCAACCGAGGAGGAAGGAAAGGGCTGCGTGAGTTGCTTTGGTGCTCGGAGGCGCGTGGTGCTGTGTCCTTCGGCCCCAGCTCTGCGCTTTGCAGAGGAGCAGAGAGACCCAGTCTCTTCCCCTGCTGCTCAAAGGCTTGTCTGTAAATCGGTTGCTTGGATTCAGTAAGCTGGATCTAAGGGGGGATGAAAAGCGTGTAAATCACTAGACCTCGTATGACGCCTTGTCTCCTGCCCCCAGAGCGCCTACTGGTCCCCCAGTGCGTCCCTGTCAGAGGCAAAGGCAACAGAGGCAAAATGCGCTTCCAGGACGCCTTTTGTGGGGCTTACTTCACCTTTGCTGTCACACAGGAGGGACACATCTATGGATTCGGCCTCTCCAACTATCACCAGCTGGGTGAGCTTTGCTTATGTCCCTTATCTCCTGCCTGCTTTGGTCTGGCCGCAGACTTCCGAGTCCTGTGCTGCCTTGGTCTGGTGGGGGGATGCTGCCGGACACCCCAGATCCTGAACGCTAAGCACCCGCTGGACACACCAGAGCTGGAAATTGGGGTGGGAGGGTCACGCTGCATAGCTCTGGGTTTGGGTCCCAGCCACTGCGACCAGTGGGTTTGAGCAGAAATTTGATTTTGGGGCTTGGGGGGGCTGTGCTAGTCTTTAGTAGGGTGAGCCCTAGGGTGGGTGGCTCAGGGCTGGTGCCTGGCCTGGGCTGTCCGTGCCCGCGGGCCTGATCCACTTGGGTTTGTGCGTCCCACCCCGCAGGGACACAGGGCACCGAGCCCTGCTTCTCCCCGCAGAACCTGACGTGCTTCAAGAACTCCACCAAGTCCTGGGTCGGGTTCTCCGGCGGGCAGCACCACACGGTGTGCGTCGACTCAGAGGGTGAGTGCCGGCATGATGGGCGGGCTGGGAGTCGCACAAAGCGGAACAGGGGGGACTCCCACGGCCCTCGTCCTGGCTGGGGAGGCGTTGGGGTGAGGGTGACGTGCTGGAGCCCTCCAAGTCCTCAGTGTTCAAGGCAACAAGGGTGGTGTGACTTTGCAGCAAAGGGCAGGGAGGGTGACAGGAACCCGGAGTCACTTGTGAGCTCTGCTCTCGCAGGCTCAATAGTCTGTCCAGGCACCCACCCACCCTATGGATTTTGTGGAGCTCAAGGGTCTCTATCCCACCCTGCACCTCCTGGTTGGGATCTAGGGTGTGGTAGGGAGGAGTGATGTTCCTCCAGGAGGCAGACCAGGGGGAGAGGGTCTGGCTATGGCCTGCTGCGGGCTTCTGCCGCTCTTGAGTCACCTCTCCTGTGTGCCTGTCATGCCCCAGGTAAAGCCTACAGCCTGGGCAGGGCAGAGTACGGCCGGCTGGGCCTGGGCGCAGGGGCGGAGGAGAAGAGCACACCCACGGTCATCCCAGAGCTCCCCAGCATCTCTTCCGTCGCGTGCGGCGCATCGGTCGGCTACGCAGTCAGCAGTGACGGTGAGTACCGGGGACCTCCACGGGCTTGGGAACGCCGCCTGATGTACCCTCCCCACCCCTCATCCGTCCATAATGGAGCTCTGCCCAGCCTCGCCCCCCCTGGATCCGGCCGGCCCCGCACAGCTTCATCGCACGCTGCTGGCTGGGGTGGGACTGGAGCCAAGTCCTGGCGCCGATGCAGCCCCCGCCGAGCACCCAGCCTGGGGGCAGCTGGGCAGCAGCTGCACAAATATTTTTGTGAGCCCTTGGCAGCAAGGTTCCTAACAGGGTGTTGACCAGGAGGGGGTCGTTGGCCTGCCGGTCCCTTCTCTGCACCCTGAACTCCACTGCTGCGATACCTCCGTGCTCTGGTGCCGTGCATGCTTGTGCGTGGCACCTGCAGCCCACGGCTGTGGGAAGGAGGGTTTGTAGCGGGCTGATGGATTGGCTTTGCTCCCCGGGGGCAAAACGCTGCCGTGGCTGTGTGATGAAATGCCTCTTTGAGTTGCCAAGCACTGCTCCTCTTCCTCCTGCCTGCGTCTCTGGCACCCATCACTAAGCCTCCTGCCCGGGTGTGAAGTCCCCTGGGGTTTGGCTGCTGGGTCCCCTTGTCACCCCAACCTGCGGCCACCTGGAAGCCAAAACTTGGGTCACCTCCGTTGCAGGACGAGCGTTTGCCTGGGGCATGGGCACCAACTACCAGCTGGGCACAGGGGAGGAGGACGACGTCTGGAGCCCCGTGGAGATGACGGGCAAGCAGCTGGAAAACCGCACAGTCCTGGCCGTGTCCAGCGGCGGGCAACACACAGTGCTGCTGGTCAAGGACAAGGAGCAGAGTTGATGAAGCGACGCCGCGCAGCCGAGCCCAGCGGGATCGCGGGACCCGTGCACACACCCCCACCTTCCGCCCGGGTCGGGCGACTGGTTTCCAGCTCTGGTCTCCCACCGACGGCTGTGGGGAAGGCAGGAGGCTCCCAGAGCCAGGCCCCGGTGGCGTCTGCGTGGCTGGAGCAGGGCTCTTCAGGGATGCTTGTGATTTCTCCCTGCAAGCGTGTGTCTGTCTTCCTGTGGTGCCCAGTGCTCTGTCAGGTCCCCTGGGTCAGCTTGTCCTAAACTGATCTCAGCACTGTGGCTGGATGGGTTTTCCACTTCTTCTCGTCTGTTTTTTTTAATATTTCCTGGCCTGGCAAAGCTGAGGGCCTTGTTCTTCACTACACAAAAGGGTTTGGGCATCAGGCTTTGAGGTCCCTATGTTCCCCATCTCTGGGTGCTCCTCCATCCCCTTAACCTGAACATCTTTTACCTCTCCGACTTGGATTTGTCTGCTGCCACCCACCAAACCCCTCTGGGCTCGTTCTGGGTGAGATCTCAGTCCAGCAGAAACGCTCCCGGGGAGCTCTCTCCCCTCGCACCCGATGCTTGTGGCTGTGGTGGGGAGATGCTGCCGGGCGGCTGGGAGCCTGCGAGGGGGAACGCCGCTGGACGATGCCCGGCCCATGCTACGTACGGAGCTGTGGCTGCTGGAAAAGCGGGGCTCCTGCCTCCTCCCCGTCGCTACTTACGGGTCTGAGCCAAAATCCCCCAGGCAGCGAGGCTGGGAGCAGGTTCACCCGCTCCCTCCTGGAGCGGCCACATCCAGCGCTGCTTTTTGCAATCCCAGCCGCTCTTGCTCTTTCCTATTGCCTTTGGAAACCCAACAAAATCCATCCCACGGGTGGGGACTTTGTTATTTTAATTTTCTCTCTTCCCTTTGCTGAGGAAGAAGCTTCGTTTGCTGTTAGGGCCTCACTGAGAAGACAGAACCAAAACCCAGCTATGCATCAAATCGCTCAAAACGACGGGACTCGCTCCTCCCCATCGCCTCTGGTCTCGGTCCAACTGGTCTCGCTCCCTGCGCCCAGCCTGCCCCATCTCTTTCCGTGCTGCCTTCCAGGTACCTGGACTGAGAAGGGGGTCTGCGAAGATTAAATTTTATATGTTAAGTTATAGCAATAGGGAGAAGCGGGGTGTGTGTGCGGGGCGGGGGGCTGGGACTTGTACAATGGCTCAGAATAGGTTGAATTTTTTTAAAAGAAAATGTAAAGTATTTTGGTTGATTAATTGAGGAAGAGAGGAAAAAAAATCCTGTAATCTTTTAACGTTTGGAATAAACTGAGTTTTGATAAACCTTGGGTTTTCCCATGGTTTGGAGGGGTGGGCACGGGCCCGCTCTGGGCTGCTGTCTGAGGATGGAAGGGCTGCTTGTGTCCCCTCCTGCCATCTCTCCATAAACCCTGTCCCTGAGCTGCCGTGGGCGCCGTGCTGCCAGCTGAGTTTCGGCATCTGCACTGAGGTGGCCCCGGGGAAGGGAGCCCGGGGCTGGGCAGAGGCTCAGCGTCCTTCGGCCGCTGCTCAGCGGGGAGATGTGGACGGACCGAGGACACCCCGGCCTCCTGCCACCCCTGGGCAAGGGGCTGCTGTGGCCATGGCGCCTGGGGACAAGTGGCAATGGGTGCCTGCTTTGCAGGGGTGTGAGGCCACCCTTGGGTGCTGCTGTGATCCCAACCTGGCCACAGCCCTGTCCAGTGCCATTTGCGGGTGCGCGTGTGCAGTTGTGGGACATGGCCGCGGGATGGCAGCAGGAGAAGGCACTGGGACCGCTGGACCTCTGGACTGGGGGAAGTGGGACAGGGAGAGGGCATGGTCCCTATGGGACCCTCCCTGTTCCCGTGGCACCCCTATTTTTGGCGTATTTGGGCCTCCAGGGACTCAGCTGAGCCCACTGGCATGGCTGGAAGGTGTCTTGGCACATCCCTGCCGCAGGCTGGGCGCTCACGGCGGCTCTGTCGGAGCTGGAGCCAAGCCGGACGCGTGTGTGCGCTCCTGCGCAGAGACTGGCACCGACGGAGCAAATTTCCACATCCTGGTGTGACCGGAGCCCCCAGTGTGACCGGAGCCCCCGGTGTCTGTTCACTCTTAATTAGTTTGGGAGGGAGCGGGCTCTTTGGTGAGGCTCCAGCAGGGGATGGGCTTTGGGCGGGTGGTTGCTGGGTACTGGGAGCGGTTCAGGCTGCCGGTGGCCTCTCGGCTCCACTGCTCCTGTGTCTTTTGGGCCAGAGAAGGACGAGCTTTGACTTTGCAATGAGGGACGGCCTCAGTGTGGAGCGGGTGGGGGTCCAGCACGAGGCTGGGGGTGCTGCGGGTGCCCACCTCCCCCACCACTAAAGTCCAGGTTTGTGTTTGGTGATTGCGGTGCCGGGCTTGCAAAGGGCTTAGGTTTTTTTTCCATGTAAGCGTGAAGTGGGATGTGTTTTATTGGAGAGTGTTTTGTTGCTAAGGATGGAGCCTGTAATTTGCCATCGGTGTGGGCTGAGCCACGGGCAAGTGCTCACAGATATCATGGCTAACGCTGCTCCCGGAGGACCATCACCCTCCTTTGATGCTCCTCCATCAAACGTGACGGATACCTGATGGGGGAACTGGTCATTGTCTTGGTCCTGATTCCCAGCGACAAGCTCCAGTGTTAATATCTTGTTTCCAAAACCAGCACTGGTATTTTTATATCCTTTCCAGGGGAAATCCCACCCTGACTTGCTCTGCCACCCTTCTTCCCAGCCCATCGATGCCACCGTGACACAGACGGCTCTGCCGGGCTCTGCAAAGTCCCGCTTCGGCAGCTGCTTTTCATGCGTCTTTGTGCCCTTTGCTTCGAACCTCGCTGACCTATTTATAGCTAAGAAATGCAGAGAGACTTAATAAAGGGAGACGTGGGACTCCTCCGGCGTCGGGGTGATGCTGACAAGCCACGGTGGCTGCTCAGGTTGGAAGAGCGGCTTCTTGCTCTGCAGGGCTCCCGGTGCCCAGGTGGAAGGAGGCAGCTCCGGCCCCGGCTGTGTTGGGGCTGGGGTTGGATGCGGATGGGTTAAATTGCCAGTTAAGCCGGGTTTGGGGAGTTTGAGGTGTGGGTTTTGGTGCAATTCCTGCATAGTGTGCATGCCTGCCAAAGAGGGTAAGGACTCTAGAGGTGATGTGCTGTTCAAAACCCCATGGAAAATGATTTGAGGAAGGACAAAACTCGCCCTGGGAAGGGCTGGAGCCCCCCAAGGCATTGCTGGCAGCATGGAGGGGAAGGGGACGCACAGAGCAGCCAGAGAGGGACCCGAGGGACCCAACCAGCCTGGCCGAGGCACTGTTTTGCTTTGCAGCCTCCCCGGTGCAAACCTGGGGCTGGCTGGGGTTTGGCTCTCCCCTTCTCGTCGCCCCTTCGGCTGCCGGTCCCTGGGGCTGGCATCCCCGGTGGGTCCAGCTCCGCTCCCAGCATCTCTCTCACCATCAGCTCAGGGCAGCTCTTCCCCATCCCTCCTCAGTCCCACCGTGGGACAGGGAAGAGTTTCACGATGCAAAACTGAACCAAGAAAAGCCGGTGCAAGGGACCAAGCTGGTACCTGGGGAGGCTTTTCCCCGGGGAGCCTGGCCCGGTTGCTCTGGTTGCACCAAGAAGCTCCCGTCCCTCTGAACCGGGGTGTCCCCATCAGGGTGCAGCACCTTCGGGCACAAAGCAAAAGGCCGGGTGGATGGAGAGGATTCCTCCTCCTTTCTGCCGACTGGGTTTTTCCTTGTTTCCTCGGCTGCCGGTGCTGCTGAAAGCCTCCTGCTTGGTCATCCTGCATCGGCTCGGCTGCCAGCGAGCTGCCGGTGGCCGGGCTCCGCTTCCCGAGCATGGTCGATAACCTCTGAGAGCAAACACCCGCCCAGCGTCTTGGCCAAGGGCTGGGCTGTCCCTTCTGGGTGACACCAACCCCGGGGCAGGGACACCCTTGCAGAGGGGTCAGCTCATGCTGGTCCTGCCCAACCTCCACCTCCTCCCCAAATTTCCCTGTAGTGCGAGCCAGGAGCCCCCATCCCAGTGCTCCCAGTTGCTCCCCATCCCCTTAGCATGGGCAGGTTTTTGCATCCATCCCTCAGATTTGGGCAATTTCTTGCAGCACGAGCATGACCGGGCTGGTGGTGACCATCCTGCCTGGTCCCCCCGGGGCCGGATCCTGCCAGGAGCCGATGCGATTCCTTCCTCCATCTCCTGCAACTGGGGACAAACCCCCGATCATTCCCAAATGGGATGGGATCGTTCCCATCTACCCATCCTCGGGAGGCTGGTCCTGGTTCCAGGAGGGGGAAAACATCTCCTGGCAAGCCGGGAGCCCGTTGTATTTTCAAGAAAGAGGGGGAAACAGGGCTGGGGAGAACAATAGGGTTTAAAATATTCGGAGCTGATGAATCAGCTGGCGTTGTCTTGGGAGCTGGAGCGACGCTTCAATGGGAAGTTGCTGGAAATTGGGGGAAGGATGAGCCCCCGCGCGGGGAGGGAAGGTGGGCGAAGGAAAACAGCTTAATTGAGGAAAGGGAAGCGTCTCATTAATGAGGTTTTGTGCTGGCAGTTCAGCCCGGAGAGCGAGGCGGTGGCGTTTCGGGGATGAGGAGGAGGAATTTGGGTCCCGTGGTGGGGTTTGGGGGGGACCCCTGGCTATGCCAGGGTCTGGCTTTAGCGCACGGCGGAGGTTTTCCACCGCCGGCACAGCCAGACCCTTTCTCATTGCCGGGGGGTCCCTGGTCGGCAGCTCAGATCCCGCACTCCTGGTCCCCATCTGTTGCTATTCGAAGTGCATAAAAGGCTTTTAATTTCCAGACAAAAGATGGGAACAGGGGATTTGGGGCTTTTAGCATCCGCGGAGGATGAGCTCCGGTGTTGTGAGGCTCTTTTGTCTCCGGAATAAAAGCACTTTGTGTGTTGTTTGAGCGCTGGGTGGGTGGGGGTGTCTTGGGTTTGAATATGTTGCTTTTTTGGATGCAAAAAAAAAAATCTATCTACCTGTGAAACGCTCCTGCTGGGAGGGAATTGCGTCTTCAAAAGGGGTTTGAGGGATACTGAGTTGATTTCTTGTCCTCTTTTTCCTGCCTCAAAGAGGAAATGAACTTTAATTATCGCCAAGCTGCCCGCTGGCAGGGCCATGTGGTTTTCCCCGGGCTTTGGGAGCCGGCTGATCAAACAGCCTGCCGCAGCGTGCCGGGCCGCGCCGGCCTTACCGATGGCTCTGCGAGCAAAGGAGAGAGTTTGGTCACCGCGCCGGGCGGTGTGGCCTCCCCGAGTCTTGTCATTAGGGCCGGGAACCTGCCCAGTATATCCCAGTATAACTGGGGTGCGCAATGGTCTGGTGCGGCTCCTGGTAGGGGAGCGTGTTGGGTCCCTTGGGGATGGGGTTTGGGTTGAAATAGCGACGCGTGGATCCCTCTGCCGCCTGCCGAAACTGCTGAAGTCCTGGTTCACCTCCGTTAACAACGGACCAAAGGTGGAGAAAACTTCTCGCCCGGCGCAGGACGTCCCTCGGGGGCTGGGGAGCGGGAGCCCGGCTCCTTCCCTGCCTGGAGGAGCCCCGGTGCTCCCACGGGACACCGAGCACCCCCCACCGCCGCTCCCTGCGTGGTCCTCGTGGTCCCCATTAGGCAGGGAATAAAATAGCACAAGTTGAGCAGAGTTTGTAACTCTGAAAGGAGATTGGGGGGGAAAAAAAAAAAAAAAGCCCTAGTAATTATTCATAGTATTTTTTTTTTTCCTTTTTAAATGATGAATGGCAAGTCAAGAAGGGCTGAGAGCCTCAATCCACCCCAGGCTGCTCCGGAGCAAGGGCGGTGGGAGATAGCGCCCGCGTCCGCGCCGGGAAAGCCAGATTTACTCATTTCCATATGCATAATAACGCAATTACGAAGTCAGCCTAAACCTGCGGTGCAGACAAAGAACCAGGCGGCTTTGTAATTAATCACACGTGTAAGAGTAAAGCCTGTTACATGAGGGGTTGTTATTTGGCGTTTAAATTAAAAAAAAAAAAAAAAAAGGTTTTCTGCACTACAAATGTGTTATTAGGCTGCAAAGACGGTCCCTGGAAATAGCTTGTAGGTGCGTGGCAGCTCCCGTGCGCTGCGTTGTTCAGCTGGGCTGGCTGCTGGTTTAACTGGGCTGTGAAATCGCCCGTGTGGGTGCCTGGGTTCATTTTCCGAGGGTGCCGGATGATGGAGAGGGGTCTTGGAGCGGTGCTGGAGCAGCCATACCCCTGCTAGAAATCACCTCCAGGCTGCAAATCTGGGGTTCACCTCCACCCCCCGCGCTCTTTACGGTTTTCCCGCTCTTTGGGAACTCACAAAACGCTTCACAAATCGACGCGGCAGAAGCGATAACTACTTTAAAATCCAAACTCTTATTAAGCAGGAGCGGAGTTACAGGCCCCGACACCCCCTTCCGTCGCCTTTTCACTAAATCCTCATTTACATTTAAATTACAAATGTAATTCGGGCTGGAGTTTGAGCTGCTGGGCTATTAAAATAAAACTATATCTTGACGACCGGCCGCAGAGGGACGCCTCGAACGCCGTCGGTGCGGTGCAAAGGCTTTTGCTTACCGGGGCTTGCAAAATACCCTCAGCTAAGGGGGCTGGGGGGTTTATGAACGTGTTTTTTTTTTTTTCCCAGTACAGGAAAGTGTTCAAAATTTGTATTTAGAGATGGTTCCTCACCCACCAGTCCCCAAAATGCCGCCCCGAGCGGGACCCTGCTCATTTTTGGTGCCTGAGAGCCAAAGGAGAGCTGGAAACAGCTTGCTAGCTCCTATTTTATTAATTTTTTTTTTAGTTCCTATACAGAAATGCCATCGAAAGTCCAAAATCAGGAGGTCTGGAGCTGGAAAGAGTGGCTGAAGCGCTTTGCGAGGTCCCAGTCGGTGCTGCGGACCCGGCAGGTTCGAGCTCCGTCCACACCGGGAGTAGCAGGGGCTGCCGTAGCGGGGGGCGGGATGGGGGGCCCTGGGGCCGCTTTAATTTCATACGCTATAGACAGAGCTATACACACAAATATATATATATTAAAGTACAGAGAGTGCCCTCCGAGCATCCCAGCTGCGGCACGGCTCTGCACGGGCAGATAAAGCCCCCAGCGTTGCTTCCCTGAGGAAGCCCCCAGGCTCAGGATTCGACCCTGGTTTCCCAGACCGAATGAGGGGCTGGCGGAGCTGGATTTTGGGTGAGTGCCGTTGCGGGGAGAAGCTGGATCGGCCCTCGGGTGCTGCCGGGAGGGTGCTGAAACGGGCAGGCGGGCGATGCTCTGCATCCGTGTCATCGCGCGGGCTCCGGTGCGGCGTTTGCCGTCAGCGTCCCCCTTTTTCCCCAGGAATATTCTTTTGGTTTTTATTCAGCAAAACCTAAGCTCAGAAAAGCCACGGTCCTCGCTGCGTCCTGGGCTCCCAGCTCTGCCCGAGCGTGGCGGCGTTTAAAAAAATCATGACTTGAAGCCTTTTAACCCGCTTTAAGGCCATCGTCGCAGGCACGTCTCCCAGCAGGCTGGGAATTTAGCAGCGTTCCCCCCGATGGAAAGATCCCGTGGGGATGGGAAATGGGGTCGGTGAGTTTTGGGGGGGGGTGACCGAGCTGCCCACGGAGCCCCGAGCCAACCCGCAGCCCCCGGCGCTCGCAGCTCGGTCCCCCCAACGCGACGGCGTGTCCTCGAAGGGGCTGCGCTGGGGCAGAGATGCCCGCCGTCCACGGGTGATGGGGTTCACCTCCCCTGTGTCCCCCAGTTTCTTCGCCATGCTCTCGGCAGCCACCGCTGCTGCGGGTGGCCGCGCCGCTCCCCTCCGTGCCTCTACCAGCCTCTGTCACGGGGTCGGTGTCTCTTGGGGACACCGAGGCGCTGGCTAAGGTGGATTGGAGAGAGCAGTGATTTGGGTCGTCACATTTTGGGGGATACCCCCCAAATTGGGTTATCAAGCTGGAATTCAGCTTCGTGTTGAAGCCTGGAGTGAAACTCAAGATGTCCTGGTCCACAGCGTGGGACATCCCACCCCTGCAAGGACACCCAGCCCTGCCGGGACATCCCGTCATGGCCAGGACCTCACCGCGAGCCAGCTCCAAACCAAGAGCCTTTCCCACCACACGGCGCTGAGGGTTTTGCCCCCAGGTTGGGTGGAGGTGGAGAGCTGAAGGGTGGTCTCCAACTCCTTCTGGACACCTTAGTCTCTCTTCTCATGGAGCTGAAGCTCAGCCTCATGGAACCCTGGGGGGTTTTCCCCCAATTCCTGCCCCGGAGCCGATCCTGCTCACCCTCCCACACCCGATGCTCCCTGAGCAGACCGAGCGTGGCTCTGCCGGTGGTGCAGGACTCCATCCGTGCCCCGAAGGGATCCCGAGGAGCCCTGGGTGGGAGCTGGAGATGTCCAGGCTGATGCAACGCCAAGCAAGAGCCTTCTGCGCAGGGCACGGGGCCACGGCGCGGGCAGGCGAGGAGTATGGCTCGCGTGCTTCGGCAGCGATTGATTTGAGACCCAAAGGGGCTTTTTCACCCTATTTGGTTCCTTCGAAAGAGAAGTTGGTTTCGGCTGCCTCGTCGGCTCTGCCTTCCTAACGGGGAGGATGCAATTTCCCCAGGCTCTGGAGAAAGGTAGGGCTGGTAATGACCTTTATTTGGCTAAATTGATGCAACTGGAAAAACCAGAGATGCAACCCAGGCTCTCCATCCAGCCCCCGAGCCCCAGGTGCAGCCGGGCGCTCGCCTGCTTCCTCCAGCTGCATCAATTTGTCCACTAAATGCTATTACCGCTCCCTCCGAGCCTCCTCCTCCCCGGCCCGTTTGCCCTCCCGGCCGCAGCCGCGGCGGTGGGAAGGTGAGAGGAAGGAAAAATTGCGGCTGCCGGATGCTGCTCGCAGCCGGCGCGGGGCTGGCGGAGGTGACTCAGGGAGCAGGAGGCCAGGAGGACCCATCGGTCATCGTTTCGCAGCAGATAATGCGGTCCAGAGGTCCCTGGCTGGTGGCTCCTGCAGAACGCGCTGCCTTGGAGCTCGGCCACTTCTTGGGAGGGACGGCTGCGCCATCCGGATGAGTGCTGAGCGTGAAACCCCCCCGAATCTCTGCCTCTTGCGGCTGTGGGTCCCTTCTTGGCACTGAGAGGGCTCGCCCTTCCCCCTCGTGGGGAATTACGAAATGATGGTGATGTTTTTCCCACCTTCTACTAAAAAATAATAATAATCCTAGCCTTTTGGGCTTTGCTAAAGGACATCTGGGCAGCGCTGCTGCCCATCCTTCACCCAACGGGCAGGGGACGGAGAGCCCTCGCAGAGCCGCCCCTTCGGCCGTCCGAATTCCTTCAGCACCGCCAGAAACCCCTCGAGTCCCCCCAGATTGCTCCCTTCATGACATCTTTCTTGGCCTTAATGTCTTTGGAGGCAGATGGGTGACGAGCGGTTCCCCCTCACCCCGACGGATGCGGGGGGAATTTGGCATCGGTGCATGGACACGGGGTGAGCTTGGGACGTGCCCTGCTCCGTCCCCCCACCCGTCCCCGGCCGTATCTGTATTCCCAGCGTCACGTCTGTGTCTGGGGTCTCTAAATAACACAGACGTGACGTTAACAGTAGGAAGTTGTCCTCCGGGGCCAGTCCTGGTTTGAAGGACTCCGGTAAAATTTTCACCATGGATCTGGAGCTCTTTGCTAACACCGCCTCTGAAGCGGCATCGTTTTCTCTTCCCGTCTCTGGCCGTTTTTTGGACACAGCTCAGAGGGGGACGGAGTGAGGTCCCATGAGGTGGCATCACCTCCCGGCACCGTCCCCTTCTGCCACGGGAGCGTTTCCCCTCTTGCCTCGGACTGCGGTGCCGTCTTGGCCCGTGCAGGAGGAGAAGCACGTGGTCGTTGCCGTCATGGTGTCCCAGGATGCTTGGGCTTTGCCGACAGCCGCATGTTGGAGACCGACAGCCCTTGTCGGGTGTACGGGGCTGCCGGCTGTCCCCGGCCACGGTGGGAGCAGCAGCAGAGCAGCTCTGCCCAGGTTGCCCCTCGGTTTTGGTCCTCTCCCTACATTGCTTGGCAAGCCCCGATTCCCCCATCCTGGGTTCTCCAGGATGAAAAAAGTCTTTGCTTTCAGTCCGAACAAAACCCAGCGGCGTTATCGAGCAGCGCCCGGGCCACCGCTCTGCTAGAGCTCCGTGGTGGTGACCTGAGTCACTTCTGAGTGCAGGTCGTCCCCTCCGTGGCCCCGGCAGCCCCGCTGGAGGCTGCCCACGTCTAGTCATGCCGGCTTGTTGCGGGCTTCGGAAGGGGTGCAGGTGGAGACGCGCTCCCGCGTGGTGTTTCTGGCGCGGGAGAAGCTGTTTTGGTCCACGCGGGCTCGGAAGGGCAGGCAAAACTCTCGGAAACATCTCTTGAAATTTTCATCCAGGAAAGCGTAAAGGACGGGGTTGAGGCTGCTGTTGGTATAACCCAGGGCGATGCAGAAGTGCAGGCTGGCCACCACGTAGGGGTTCTTCTTATCTATGTCCACCAGCGTCCAGACGATGACGAAGATGTGGATGGGCGTCCAGCAGATGATGAAGGCTGCCACCACCACCAGCACCATGCGCGTGATGCGCCGCAGGTTGCGATCTTTCTCCTTGGAGCCCGAGAGGAGGCGGACGCTCTTCAGACGAAGGATCATCAGCCCGTAGCAGATGGTGATGACCAAGATGGGCACCATGAAGGCGAAGATGAAGACGCAGATCTTGGTCACGGTGTCCCAGTAGATGGGAGGATCGGGAAACTCGAGCGTGCACAGCACCATCCCGTCTGCGGGAGAGAGGGTGATGAAAGAGGGAGCCGGTGGAGTGTCTGCTTTCTGCTGGCTCATGGCTGGGCACGTCCACGCTCGTTAAAAACACAAGGAGATGCGTGCCCACCTGCCAGCTCTTTGCAGAGATTCCCCAGGAGCTTTGTGCCACCGGCCCCCTGCCCGCAGGGTGCCGAGGGGACGTAGTGGGTGCAGGGACCCCGGGACCTGTTCCCTGCAGAGCCTGCTGGGCCACCCCCACGCTGTCTCCTCCCAAGCCCCGTGGTGGACACGTCCCCATGTCACCTACACTGAAAGCTGTCCGCTTCCTCAAGGTGCCCAGAGCTTTCCCAGCAGCCAAGGGCTGCATCCTCGCACAGGAGCTGCGGATCTTAGCGGGGGCCAGCTGGGGACTTCGCAACGGGAGTGGGTTTTAGGCACCTAATTTCCACCCCAGGAGCTGGGGAGAGGCACTGGTTGGACTGGAGATAGGGAAGGGGGAGGACAATCTCTGGGGCAGTTTCCAACCTCTGCAGCCAAGATGGAAGATAACACCAAGATGATTTTTCCATGGCAGGGCATGCTTATGGTCCCATGGAGGGGTGCTCGTCGCTGAGCTCAAACTGCTACAGGACCAGGTGGCTTGGGTTTGCCAGGTCACCCCTGGCGTGGACAGATGGGACAGGAGGGCACCTTTCCCCAGAAGCCACTTGCCTTTTGACTTGGTGACCGCCATGGCCATGATGGGCACCCCAATGAGGGAGGAGAGCACCCAGATGCAGACGTTGATGATCTTGGCCTTGGCCGGCGTGCGGAAGTCCAGGGCCTTAACCGGGTGGCACACGGCGACGTAGCGGTCCACGCTCATCATGGTGAGGGTGAAGATACTGGTGAACATGTTGTAGTAGTCAATGGAGAGCACGACTTTGCAGAGCAGCTCCCCGAAGGGCCAGGTCTCCATCAGGTACTTGGCGCTCTGGAAGGGCAGCGTGCTGGTGGCCAGCGCGTCTGCCAGGGCCAGGTTGAAGATGTAGATGTTGGTGGCTGTCTTCATCTTGGTGTACCTGGGGGTGGCAGAGAAGGGACCCGTTACCGGTGGTCAGGGCTGGCTTACCGTGCCCAGGGATGCGTGCGCACGCTCAACGTGATGAGGAGGGGGCACAACCTGTCTGCTCCCGAGGTGCCATCACCCTTGGTGGGCAAAGGAACCTGCTTGTGACGTGCCCTTCCGCAGCACCGATGTGCTCAGCACCTTTCTGGGTGGACCAGGGAGCACGTTGAGAAAGTGCTTGTGTTCGTGCGTGGTTTGAGTTTGTGTTGAAGTCCCGGCGCCTGAGCACGGGGTTGCGCTCACACCTGGGACCTTATCCAGCACCTGCAGAACGTGGCTTAGACCCTGCCGGAGCGGTTATCCCTTACCTGACCAGGGAGGTGACGCTCATTCATGGGGCTGCCTTTATTCAGAGGCAACCTGAAGAAAATCTGGGGAGAAGTCACTTCTCCAACCCGATCCATTTACTCCGTTTCCCTGAACCGGTTGCACAATGTCCTTTACCTCTCAAAACCTCCTTTATCTGATTTTCCACCCAGTAAATCGTGATTATCCAGCTTGCTTCCCTGTCGAGTTTACTTGCAGAAATTGGATCGATCGCCCCCGGAAAGAGGCCATCTGGAAGCAGCCCAATTAACCGGGCTGGCGCTCCAGAGCCTTTGGGGAAGCCATGGCTGCCTCGGCCACGGCGCGTGGCTCGGGGGCACGGTACCGCTTTCCCCGGGGCATTCGGCAAGGGCTTACACCCGCCCGTGGCTGGTCCTCGTCACATCACGGCAAGAGAAACGCCCGGTCCCGAGTGCCAAAACCCTTCCTGAAGGGATGAGGCATCGTTTTGGTGGGTGCCAGAGCCGGTAAGCGCCGTGGCCGGTGGGGATGGGTGCGTGTCCTCGGAGCGTCCAGCCCTGCGGGTGTTGCTCAAGGTGACGCTTTGAATGGCGTGGGTGGTTTGAAGCAGACGCTCATCCCTGCTGCCGGGGGTCCCCAAAGGGCGACGCGTTGCGGTTGGGTCGGGGTGGGGGCTCTGCGGCCGCCCCGGGGTTGTTTGCTAGGCTGAGGCCAGGGCTACGCCAGCGGCTCGAACCCTCCCCGTGCGCTCCCTTCCAGCAAGTCCCCGTTGCTCAGAGCATCCTCCGCAGCCCCGAGCTCATTTAGATGCACCCGAATTAATTAACACAAGCAGGGGTTTGAACACCAGCATCTCTGTGCATGGCTAAACCTGCCTGTAGCATCCCCGCGCTGCGGCTCGGTCCTGGACGGAGGCTGAATTCGACCCTGGGGGGAGACAACCCCTTGGTTGACAGATGAAAAGACACCGGCGCAGCTCATAGAACAACCCCATCGCGTGACGGGGTGCGGGGAATAAATTGGGGTGAGGGGGTTGAGTAGCTCCCATCTCAGATGATGGGTGCTCTGCCGCCCCGGCTGAAGAGCAGGAGAGCGGGTTGGTGTAGGAAAGGTGTTCCCGGGCTCGGTGGTAATGTCAATTCCCTTCACTTTATCCTTTTCTCCGTCTCAGCGGGGGCAGGAGAGCGTGCCCCCGCCGGGTTACGCTGTCGGTCGAACCGGGAGATGGAGGCTGCAAAACCCATTTCTCTCTGGGAGAAAACAGCAGCTCCCGGCCCCGGCGGCATCCCCTTCTCCTTCACCTTGGCTGCAAATGGCAGCCCCTTGCCCAAGGGTGGAAACGTTTGAGTTGAACTTTTATTTTAAATACAGCATAAAAAAAACCTCTTTTCCTTGAAAAGCCCTTTTCAGTTATCTTTAGTGTTATTTTCCAAGCTCTTTTGCGAAAGCATCTCTTCTCAGAAAAGTTTCATTGCAGGTTAAACGAAAATCTGAGAATTTGTGTTATTGTCAGGTTTTGGCTCGTTTCGGGAAGATTCGCACTTCTTTGATCTCTGCTTTTCGAGTAAAGTGGAAAAAATAATCAGTGATTCACGCCGTGCTCTGCCAGGCGTGCTCGGCCGCGCTGGGTCAGCACTTCCCCGGCCCCTGCCAGATGTGCCGGGGGCGCTGGGGCTGGGGGGGGGCCAGCGCTGGACCCCCTCCCCGCGCAGGATGGGGCTGTGCTGGTGGAGGCAAAGCAGCGATGGGGACAAATGGGATGGTGGGGATGGCTGGGATGATGGGGATGATGGGGGTGGCTGGGATGATGGGGATGATGGGATGATGGGGATGATGGGATGATGGGGATGACAATTTAGCCCCCGGAGCTAGGGTTTCAGGGCAGGATTCAACCCCCTCCAGGATTGGGCTGAGGGGCAAAGCCACTGCACGGGGTGGGGGATCCATCGTGGTGCCCCCCCCGAGCCTCAAACGAAGCCGCTGCTCCAGGCAAGACGTTCATCCCCTGCAGCAGAGCGAGCTGGCCGCTTCTGCTGATGGAGCTCCCCGGGCTGCCAAACCCATCGCAATTAAGCGAGAGCCTTGATTGGGGAAGTCATGCACTTGAACGAAACAATCTGGAAGGTGTCGACGGAGAGAGGAGGCTGGAGGGGACGGAGCGAGCGCAGGGCGGCTCCGCATTCCAGCAGCAGCATCTGGCCCCCCAGGTAGGGACCCCTTAGCTCTATAAACCTCTTGGAAAACAAATAAGTGCAAGAAACCACTTGCAAAACTCCTGCAGCTGCTAAAAGCCCCCGCCTGAAAGAGCCCGGCTTAACAAATCCTGCGCCCAGCAAAGGGCTGCCCTTGCAGCCTGTGCGGGAGCCGGCGGGGGGCTGATGGGCTCTGCGGGGACGGGGCCGCTCGCAAGCCTGAGCTCGCAGCTGCAAATTGCTTCCAGGGGTATTTTTAAAAGCGTCTGACAATGCAGCGGTAATTGCAGTGCTGGCGGAGGGTGCTGGGGAGGCTGAGCTCCCTCCGGGTGCGCGGCTGCGCAAGGAGAGCTTTGGGTTTGGGCTGTGCTGGGCTCGCCGGGCTCCCGTTCGGGGAGCTCAGCCGGGGGTCGTGGAGCAGGGTGCTGCGGGTACCTGCTCGCTGGCACGCATGGGCTCTGCGGCATCCCCAGCGCCGCATCCCCAGGGATGCCGAGGTCCCCGAGCCCCGCAGGATGCGCTCCAGCCATGCTTGCAGGCTTCCCCGGGGAACTCTGCGGGTCCAAGGGCAGCGGGAGGTGACACCGGCAGATGTCCCCAAGGCAAATGCCCAGCATCTCCCCGTCAGCGAGGGCTGTACCCAAGCTGATCCCGTTTCACAGCCCATCCCGCATGGACGCAGGTTTCCCCCAGTGGAGCCCAACTGGTCCTGGCCTAAACTCCACGCAGGCTCAGCCACGCCAGGGGCGAAGGCTCGTGCTGGGCTCTGCGCGCATCCGCAGCCCCTCCTGTCCCAGGGGCTCGGAGGATGGCGTTCCTTCATTCCTTGGGAGACGTGTTTGATCCCAGCATCAGCCGGTGGGTCGGAAAACGGGGGGCTAGAAACCACGGTGGTGGGATGTGTGGATGCTATAGGGTCAGGCTTCCTAAAGTGTGGGTACCATTACGTTACCCAGTGAGTTAAACAGGGAAGATGTTTGCACGTTAAAGCCTTCTCTTTAAAACGCCTTCCCTCTTCTCTGAGAGCAGAACCAGCTGGAAGGGGTCTAATAACACTCTTCCGTCACCGTGACACCACGCTGTATGTCTCTGCAACAATTATCTTCATTTGCTTCTCCAGTCTAGGGTGGATTTTTTAAAGCTGCTTCGAGTCGATGAAAAATCCCGTCTGGCGTTGGTTAGGGTCAGCGAGTGACACCCCCGTCCCACCACCCATCCGCCCACCCTCTCGGGTGGTTAAAAATAGACAGCAGAGCTACCCAGAGAGCGGGGAGCCAGGCGTAAGGGTGATGGGCAGCCCGGCGCGGCTCGTGGGCACGTTTCAGGCTGGTTTTCTTCCCCCCAGTGAGTCACCGCATTTATTTCGTGCGCAGGCAGTGCCGGGCTGTGCTGACCTCCTGTAACAGTCGCTATGGGCTGAAAGTGCTGGGCGGGGGGGGATGAAAATGGTTAAAAATGAGGATTCTGGGGGTTTGCCTAAATCCAGCCCCAAGCTCTGATTTGCCCCCCCCCAGGTTTGGCCCTGGCTGGGGTTACAGCAACCCCTGGGGCGATGGGAATTGGGGTTAACCCCATGAATCCTGTCCCCCCCCGCAAGGACAAGCCCCCTCCGATGTGGGAGGGGTACGTTGAAGCGCAGGGATGCAGCGAGACCTCTGGTCCCTCCTGCCAGGCTGGAGGTGGCGAAGTCTCCGTGCCGTCGCCAACAGCGGCGTGACGGTGAGCGTGGCTCCTGCCTCCGCCGCCGTCTGGCCCCGGCCTCCGCTGCCGGTGGGGTCTGGGGCCATGGAGGGCTCTGCCGGCCCCCGCCGCCGGCCGTGGTCCTGTGGTCTGCAAGCCTTGGCTTTATCGTCCCATATTCCCTGCAGCCTCGGCCCCGTTAACCCATCTTACCCAGAGCCCAGCCAGCGTCTCAGACAAAGGGGCCGTTTGTACGGGCAGGAAATTTTGCACCCCGGCAGAAGCGCTGGGCTGGGTACAGCAGCGTCTCGCTGTGCCCCGTCTGCCAAAAGCGGGGGGCGTTGGGCTCCTGTTGCTCGTTCTGGGGGGGGGCAGAGACCCAGCAGACCCCCTCCCTGCCCAGGGAAAGCCTCGGCAGAGGTGCCCCCGCCAGCCCAGGACCTGCCCCGGCGCCCCTGCTTTCCCACTGCAACGCTGGACGGAGCCAAAGTGGGGTTCAGGGCCCCCCCGGGACGCGAGTGGGTCTCTCTGCTGGGGGGGCTGGGGGACAGCTCGGCCGTGGTGCGAGCTGGGGCTGGGCGATGCGGGCTCCTGCTCTTTGTTAGAGAAAAGCCAGAGTCAGCGAGCTGCGGGAGGTGCCGACGGCACGAACACGAGCTCGCGGCAGAGCCGGGAATGGGCTGGGGTGGGTAATTCACGCTCTGAGCATCTCGGGTCCCGGTGGTGGTGGAGCGGGGTAGGTACCAGAGGGAGCCCACCAGCCCCTCTCCCCCGGCGGTGGGGTGGGTGCTCGGGGGACTCGGGATCCTCCCTGCGAACAGGGCAGCTCTTAGCAGTGGCATTTGAGTGTTGGAAAGAAACACCCCGCCAGCCTCTCGCCTCTCCCAAACCGCAGCGTGACCAGCCCTGCAGCTCCTCTTCCCCACGCAGGGGCGAGGAGCACGCGGCCGCTGGGGTCGGGGTGTGTCCCCCAGCTTCCCCCCC
>VYZW01005636.1:0-10967 GCA_013401315.1 Balaeniceps rex
CCCTTCCGCGCATCCCCGCGTTCCCCCTGCCCAGCCCTTCCCCGCCACCCCCTTCCCAGCCGCTGCAAGGCGGGGGGATGCGGGCAGAGACCCCCAAATGGCCGGCGGGGCCCCCCCCACGTTGGCAGGAGAGGAGCATCCCGCAGCACCGGGCCTCCGAAACCTGGGGACCGGGAGCCCGAGCCTGGTTACCGCTGGTTATGCACCAAAAATCTCACCCCAAATCGAAGTCCACACTGAATTTCGTGGTGCAACGAGTAAAAAGGGGCAGAGATTGCTTTTTTTTTTTTAGCAACTCTTGTGTTTGTTTTTTTTTTTTTTTTTTTTTTTTTTTTTGTGAGAGGGATCAAGGGCGTCTTTGTGCCAAGAAATCACCGGCAGCGGCTCAGCTCAGTGACAGCCCAGGTCTGGGGCAGGGAGGACCACTTCCAGTCGTCCGTGGGGCTGGGGACTTTCTGACGGTGCAGCCCTAACCCCACACTCCATCGCTCCCCCCCAGTTTGGGCCATCAAGTGATGGAGCAAAGGACCTTTTCCTCAGTTGTCCGCGCCCTGTGCTCCCAAGTCACCGTGTTGGGTGAGCACCATGGGGTTTTTGGGAAGTCAGGGTGGAGCTGTGAGCTGCCCGCGAGCTGCCTAAATGAGCTCATTTGTGCGAGGAGCGGGTTCTGACCCCCCGGGTGGGAATACAGCAAAATGCGTACATTATATTACTGAGAACAGGCTCGGCGTGCCTGGGAAAGCAGGTGCATTTTTCTCCTTGGTGCTTAAATATACGACCATAGTTAATTGTGCAGCTGGCAAAGAGGTTTTGGCTGTGACATCCCGGCTTAAATACCGTGGACGTGGAGAAGCACAGAACGTGCTGGTACCCGGAGCTGTAGGGTACCGGGAGCGGAGCACCCCGTCTCCGCATGCCGCCCCCCCCCCCCATCTCCACGGGGTGTTTTACTGGGGGGAAAACGATGCTCCGCTGCGCTGCGATGACAAAAAAGTTCCCAGCGTCAGTGGCCGCCGGGCTGGGCGCGGAGGCCCAGGAGGGGCACCGTGCTCCAGGGGTTCCTGTTGCAGCCAGCGACCGGAAAATGTGTAATAAAACAATGAAACCGCCTGCAGATTGCATCGACCCCCTCCACCTCCCAGGAGGAACAGGAAACTTTTAAATGCTCTTTTACTGTAAAGGAGGAAACTCCTCCGCGGTGAGCAGGGCTTTCGCCCACATTGTACTGCTGGTACTAGTCCCTTCCATGGAAAAGCTTTGGGTGGGGAGAACCGGGGATGAATAGCGACTGCTTTGGCTGCAGGGGAACGTTTTGTGGTGGCTGGTGCCTCGAGAGCCACCTTGTAGGCGGCCGAGGCTGCCCTGGCACGGGGCGGTTTGGTTGTGCCCTGGGAAGAACCGCTCCAGCAGCTCGGGAGCAGCTCTGCTGCTTGGGGTGATTTCCTAGGGGATCCTGCCCCCGGTGCCTGTAAAAAATGATTTTTTCTAAGCCAAAGTGCTCCCCGTGGCTGGAAGGATGACCGGCAGCGACGGCTTTAAACCCTTTCCTGGTGCTGCCCCCCGTGCCAAGCTAACCAGGCTTTACCCTTCCTCCCTCCTTCCTTCCAACACTCGTGGAGCCGAGGGATTTGAGAAGAGGCTCTCCGCCGAGAGTGAATTACTGTAACTGAATTGCCTAAGAAGCAAAATCAGCCTGCCTCCCCTCAAGCGCAGCTCTCCAGATGGCTACTTTTAAAGTAAAACGCAGGTCATTCCCCCCCCCCGAGATACCATTTAAATAGCTTAACCTATTTTTAACCTATTTAAATAGGTTAAAAACCCCCTGACCTCAACACCCGCAGCCTGCAATAATAAAAACTGTCTCGGCCAGGTGAAAGCCGAAGCCTTCCCTTACCGGTTTATCACAAACACACGACAAGCTGGCACGTGGGTATGTTTTTCGGACGCCAAGAGCCCGCACCCTATTGCCTGACAGCCGTGTCAAGCCGGGCGTGCAAGCGTGCCCTTTTCCGGGCCGGCCCGGTGCGAACGCCGCGTAACCGGGGCTGCGTGCACGCTGCGTGCTCGCCTGCCCTCTAACAGCAACCTGCAATCACTGCCAGCTCAATATTTGTAAACCCGAGCCTCACCCTGCCCTGCCAGGTCTTCCAGCAAAAGGCAGCTGGTGATGGCTTTTGTTTTTTTTTTTTTCCCTCTGGCTGCAACAAAAAAAAATCCACCTTGAAATACGGCCAAAAGCGTTAAAAGCGGCCAAGCAAAATGCCTTGCTCTTCTCTGGCCAAAATGAAAATCCAATGAGATATAGTGCTGGGCAGAACAGCCCGAGGGCTTCTTTTTTCCTTCTAGGCTGTTTCTTTTTCTTTAAATCTTTTCCTAAAAAAAAAAGAAATGTAATTTCGAAATGGAAAGAGTAAAATATTCCAATTTTAAAACGTCTGAAAAATACACTTTAAAATAGCGCCCGGCTCTTACCCTGCGGTGCAAAGGGGGTTTCCAGCCCCCGCCGTGCCCCATGGCACGGCTGGTAAAGCTCGCACCGAGGATGCTGCTCTGGAGCAGCTGCGTGTTGACGTACCCAGCGGGGACAGAAACGTGGGCAATAACGCCAGACTGTGTGGAATTCGCCCCATTTCCATCCCTCACCGTTGATGTAAGCGCTCCTCACGATGAAGACCGTATCGTTTCCTTCCGTTAACGATCCCCGCGGCTGATTACCTCATTATGACCAACTTACATCTGGTTTCTAATCCGATGAGAAGCAAAGACGCACCGAGGGCTTTGCAGGGCTAAACCCGCCCCGGGAAGGCTCCGCTCCGCCGCGCTGGACCGCGCCGGCTGCCGGGAGCTCGAGATCCTCGCCAGCCTCCAGGAGCTGCTTTCTCAGCTAAAAATGGGCTAATCCCTGCCGTAAGCGCCGAATTAATATAAAAACGACACCGCCAAATGCGCGTTTTCTCCATTTTTAGCTTTTCAAGCTCAAATATAAAATCTGAACGTCGCCGCTTCGCAGACTTCAGATACATCCCCCTCCGGCTTCAGTTACGCAGAAGCCAAAACCCCCTTGCGTACCAAAACCTCTCTGCTGGAATATTGTGCAGCTGTGAAGGCGGAGCGGGAAATCAGACTCGAAACGCCCGACCGCCGCTCGTCCCACCTGAACGTTAGCGTTACGAAACGCACGGCCGCGTCGGGTCGGGAAAGAAGAGCGAGCTCCTCCGAGGGCCGCTCAGCAGGAGACCCCCCCGTCGCCGTGGAGGGCGGCAGTCGCCTCCGAGCACGTGGCCCTCCCAGGGCCTCTTGCACCCTGATGCAATAACGGCGCCGCGGCAGGCGGCAGCGGCCGCGGCGGGGCTGGCGAGCGGCCGTCGTCCGACTTCGGCATGCGCATCTTTCCGATCGGAAGGAAAAATATGTCTAAAATAAAATGCCCTGCCGCTGAAGGGATTTCAATTACATTTCAGTTAAAAAAATGTCAATCTATTTCACGATTTTGATTTTAAAAAAAAAAATCACGGGAGGAGAGGATATGGTCACCGCTGGGGCAGAATTGTCATGCGCGGAAGGGAGAGAGATTTAAAATGCATTAAATCGCACGATGGGATTTTGCCGCTTCCAGCTGCGTGCGGGAGCGGCCACGGCACCGCATATCCCACCCTCCCCCCTGGGCAAATCCGTGTCCTCTTCAGTTATTACTTCCAAAAATCGCTGACGGAAAATGAGTTGAAACCAATGAAATTCAAAGACAGGCGCTGGGCTTCTGATGGCCCAACGGTGCGGAGTGACACGAGGCTCCTCCTGAAGGGTCGCTGGCTCTCACAGAGGGGAGGTGGGATGCTTCACGGCCGCGCTGTGGGAACCGGCAGCTCAAGGCAAAGAGCAGCAAAATCAGCAAAACCCCAAGTTTTTCCCCCGACTTCAAAGCGCCCATGGTAGGCGCACCACCCGCTGCCCTTTGAAGCCAGGGGAGAGGCGCCATCCCCACCCAGCCGCTCCAAATTTGACGATTTAAGTGGTGTTATTGTCACGTTTTTCCCCGCAAAGCTCTCTCTTGCCACTCGCTAAATGGAAAGCGAAGCAAATGCTCATCCTGGAGAGGGGCACCCCAAAAAACCGACCTGGCGCGTGGCACGGGGGAGCCCTCCCTGGGGGGGGTTTAATGGGAACGGGGGAATAAAATCATCTCGCGGCGCCGCGGTTGCTGTCTGTGTTTGGGTTTTTTTGCGCGTGCTGTCCTCTAATAAAGTCAAAGCGATGGAAAAAAATAGGGATTTGCAGCAGGTTGTGCCCTGGAGGCCGTTAGGGCTGTTTTTCTCACACTTAAAAAACGTTTTGCTGAAAAATTCAGCCCAGCTCCGTTGCCGGAGGACAGGACAAGGCGACGTGTCGCACAGCGCCGTCGGGGTATTCCGCTCTCCCGCAGCACACGGCCATTCCTACCAGTCGTCTTTGTTAAAAAAAAAAAGCACGTTTCGCACCGACGAGGGTAGCGTCGGTGGCGACGCGGCCACTTTCTGCAGGGCTGGGGATTTCCTGGCAGAGCTGACATATCCTTTGTTACGGAAAGCAGACACGAGCGGGGACGCCACACCTTCGGGGCGGCTCGGAGAGCTGCACGGACACCGGGAACAGCCCGTGCCCTTCGGGAGCCCCATCCTCGCCCAGGGCAGAGCCGGGCGGCGGGCGGTGGGTGCTGCCTCTCCCCTGCCTGCTCCTTAATAACGCAAACAAAAGCCAACGTCTTGCATGTCCATGACGGTTCTTGCGTTTTCATAAAAATCCTTCCTTTGGTTCCGGCGATCGCATTGCAAAAACAGAGCTTTTTCAAACTAAGCAAAACCTCCCCGGTGCATGAAAACCTCCCGCTCCACGAGATCCCCCCCAGCCCTCGCGGGGCGACTCGCTGCAAATATTCCGATAGGTTTTTTTCTGGCGTTGGGGGCTGAGTTACACCCCCAGGCAGGGACCCACTCGGTTGCTAAGCCAGATCCGAGTCCCCCAAAAGACGCTGTGCGGAGTAACACGTCTTATGCAAAACCAGGGAAGGAAGCGTTCCTGGGGTCCCGAAACCCCTGCTCAATTTCTCAGGTACAGCGAATAAAACCGATTCTTGACACCGCGTTTTGGTACCCCAGGGATGCTTTCCATCGCATCCCGGGATGCCGGCAGCGCTCGGTCCCTCGCGCAGGGAAAGGTCAGGCCCCGGGAAGGCAGCGGGTGTTGCAATAGCTTTTTCAACGCGTTTGTTTACAGCAGTGACAGATCGGCCACGGGTGAGTTATGGCTGTCCCCTTCCCGGGAGGATGTCACCCCCACCCTTCCCTTCGGGTGCCGGATGGGATGTTCCTCCCGGCCGCCCCACTGCCAGCATCCTGCTCCTTCCCGGGGACCCGCAAGCCCCCGACCTGCCGCAGCATCCCGCAGCGCTCCTGGGAAAAACTTAGGATCTTCAATAAGGCTTCGGATTTTACGGATGGAGCCGGGTCTCAGCCCACGGGTCTGCAGCCTGGCCAGGGAGAGGCAACGAGGGGCAGAGGCAGGGAGCAGGCAGAGATTTGGCCGCAGCCTTCCCCGAGAGCCGGCCGGCTCCAGGCTGTCTGCCAGGATAACTGGGAGAGGAAGGATGGGAGAAGGAGAGGCTGGAGCGATGCTGAGCTCCCGGGCGTCTCTTTGAGTCCCACCACCATCAGGAGGTGGGGACGCATTTTCAGGGGGGCTGGGAAGGGCAGCCTTCGTGCCGGCAGCCTTCAGCCACCTGCGGCCGGCAGCCGGCCGAGCGGGCGATGCTACGGGAGCGGCCGGGCAGGGAGATGCACGGTGGGTGCCTGCTGGTCCGTAAGCACTCGGGGAGCGCCCAGGCAGGGTCCCCCCCATCCCGAAAGCTGCGAGATGACGGATGCCACATCCTGCCTTTGTTCGCAGCGGGCGGAGGGGCCGGGAGGCGGCGATAGCATCGCCCCCAGCTCCCCTAGCCCTGGGAGAGCCGGCCTCTGCAGCGGGAAAAGGATCTTTCCTTCTTTAATTCTGGGTTATCTCAGGAAATCGGGCCGGGCACACACGTCGGAGGTTTATCCCGAGCCCACCAGCATGAAAAGGGGAGGTTTCGCCTTGTCCGTGCGGGCAGCGCAGGCTGGGAGGTGGGTGCCGGGGGGGTCCCTGCCCGAGGGCGGCACGCTGTGTGTGCACCCGCTTTCCTGCCCCGGCATCTGCACTGCAAACATCGTCAAGATGTTATCTTAATTGCGGCTTGGGGTTTGGTGGCGGGGAACTCCGAATCTTGTTTCAGTGCTGCTCGTGACCTGAATAACAGCTCGAGCGAGGGACCAGAAGGAAATCTGGCACTTTCTAATGACAGCTGTTCACCGCTCGGAAGAAAAATGTAGAGAAAAAGTCCCTTTTTCAGAAAAAAATAGCGCCTTTTACTCTGAAAAAGCCTTCACTTTCGTACGAGGTGGGGCCTCCGAAAAGAAAAGCCGCTGAAAGTACCTCTGCCTATCGATGCCCCCGAGCTTCGGGGCTTCGCTCTGGCTGGAGGTTAAAGTCGTTCTCAAATTTAAATTGAGCATCAGACGGCTTAACGTATTGCCCCAAACGCCTCCCGTCTATAAATGGCAATTTTAATTTTGGAGGGGCCGGGAAGCAGGGGGGGCTCTGAGCACCTTTGCTTACTGGAGATGCCCAAACCGCCGCAGCAGCTGACAGAGAGAAATGTGGGGTGGCGGAGGAGGAAAAGCGGGGAGACGGTGTGATGGAAGCCTGGAAGGAGTCCTTTAAACCGCGGAAATTAAACGCTGGGCCAACAGCAGGTGCCGAACATCTCTCGTGGTTTCGTCGGGTGGTGTTTGGTGATGTCTGTGAGCAGAAGCGTGAGGGATGGAGATGAGCTGGAAAGCGGGTACGGCTCGGGGCGGCAGTCTCAGCAGCAGCCCGTCTTTCTCCCTGGGAGGGGAAGCCTTGGCTTGAACCCGGAGGTGATCTGAGAGGCAAAACATTCGCCTTCACGTTGTGCCGCGGCTTGCAAGCAGCTCAGCAGAGCCTCCTGCTCCCAACGAGAGCTGGTGGTTGGGAACGGCCAAGGATTGCGAAATGGGAGGAGGAGGAGGAAGAGGAGGAGGCTCAAAACCCTGCCTTGCCAGTTGGACGCTTGGCATGGGGAGCGGGGAGGAAACCAGTGTCACGCTGGCCACGAGCGATCCGATGGTCTGCCGGGGGCGAGCGGAGCGGGATGGGGAGCCGGGACCGCAGAGGATGTTATTCCACATAGGGGAGGGGGGCCTGCACTGGCTTTTTAGGAATAAGAAAAAAAAAAAAAAAAGAAAAACTGATTTTCCTGATATTGTTTTGCACCTTTAAAGGAAATTCCAGGACTGGGAACCTTCAGGGAAACAATGAGCGGGGCTGGGGGTGAAGGTGGGCTGCCCCAGGTTGGCGTGGCTGCCTGCAGCCGGGGCAGGGCCCCGGGCCCCCACCCCAGCCCGTTCGGACACGGTCAGGGTGTCTGCCAGGGCCCCACGCTACTTTGGGTGGAGAAGGGGTGGCTGCACGAGGGCTGCCCTGCCGGCATCCCGCTGCCTGTACCCGCAGAGAGCCACCCTGCCAGCATCCCTCTGCCTGTACCCGCAGAGAGCCACCCTGCCAGCATCCCGCTGCCTGTACCCCGCGCTGGATGCAGGGCTTGTTTTTTGCTTCACCATTTCCTGCAACCTTGCTTTTTCAGGAAAACACCCAAATTCCAGAGCCAGCGTGACACGCTGGGATGCTCCCTGGCGTGTCATGCACCGAAGCCTCTTTTTTTTGCAGAGGGGCCAACATTTCAGCCTCGCTGCGAGTGTTTCTGCCGCAGGGGTTAACCGAGCGCATCCACGCCACTGCACTTTTTACTGAGACGCGAGTTTTAGGAGAAAATTATTATTTCTCTCTGCTCCTGCCCTGAAACAACAAAGGCAGATTTTATTTTCGGCGCTGTAAGTTTCCTGGGGAGCACAGCTCTCCCCTGCGTTCGCATCGGCCACGCTCTGCATCCCTGCGGATGGGGCCGTGCTTGCTTAGTGATGCTTCAGCCCAGCCAGCTGATGGTTATCGCCGGAGAAAAGCAAGAGCCCGAGCGACCCCGAGCAAGATGGAATTCCCGCTGGATCCCGCAGCTCCCCTCGGCGTCCCACCGCACAAACCGGGGGGGCTGCTGCGTTTCGCAGGGGGTTTGAGCACTCTGGTTGCAGCAGCCGCGGTAATTCGGCATCGTGGAGGGGTCTGCTGGTACGCAGAGGCCTCCTCCGTCGCGGTGGCCACGGGTGACGCGCTGGGGTGTGATTGTTCATGACGTTGGGTCCGTCAGCGCCGAGGTGCAGGGGCTGGATGCAGGCACGCCCGACTACTCCCCATCCTTACTGGGTTTGTTAATGCGTGTCGGGCAGACGTTCCTCCCTTCCTCTGGTCTCCCCGCTGCGCTTCCCTTCCCTCTGCGGAGGCGCAAGGATTAAATTCCCGGCTTAGCAAAACAGGGTTCGGTGTCAAATGCTTCATTTCAGGTTTTTGCGAGGAGCCAGTTCATTTACAAATCGCCAGCTGGAAGTTGTTAGGCCCTCGAAACACAATAAATTACTACAAAATCGTGCCTCCCTGCAGTTGGTCTGCTATTAATTTGTGCTGAGCGCCGGAGCCAGCTGAACCCCAGCCCCGCTGGCTTCTTTCTTCCCCTCCGGCATCTTGGAAAGGGCAGGGAGACGGAGGGTGCGGGGAAGCGCTGAGATTTCGGGTGCCCGGTTCTCCGTCGACGCCGGCTCCATCCAACGGTAGCTGCTTTATTCCCAGCAGCATGCTTTAGGAAGCAGCGAGGACTTGCCAGTAGGAAAAATGAGTGTAAAAAATGCGGGAAAACGGGCTAAACAGATTTCAAAATGACTCAATTATTTTTTTATCTTTCGTGTTTAAAGGCGCCCAGGCTGATTTGCTCCCCGGAGCTGCAGCTCGGTGCAGGGCTTCGCTCCCCGCCGCAGGGCATCGCCCCTGCGCAGCCGTGCTCGTGCGTCCCGGGGGCCGCGCAGGCGTGCGGCCGAGTCCTGCTCCTCTGCCTGGGGTGGCCCCAGCTCCTACCTGAGCCGCTGGAATATCGCGATAGCAGCCAGCAGCCTTGCGGCAGGCGTCATTTCTTCCCCTTGGCAGCGGAGACGGGGTGTTTTGGGTCAGAAATGGGCCACGGGGTCCCTCCTTTCGCTCTTTCTCAGGGCCAGGCAAGCTTTTGCAGGCGGGGGCGAAGGCCTCCGGTGCTGGAGCATGTCCCCAGGGCTCACCCTGGCCCCGTGACGAAGATTTCTCCCAAGCAATGACCTCGTGGGTTTGGTCCCTTCTGTGACCTGCAGAGCCGGGACGAGCCCTCGCTTTTCCGTACAAACTCCGGATTGCTTTTTGTTGCCCGTTCCGCTGAAGACTACCCCCGGCATAACCTGGCAGCCTCCTCCACCAGCCCGGGACTGCAGACCCCGGCGGCGCGGGGAGCCTTGCACGAGAGCTGTTTTCGGGCTGGAGAAGACGCACGCCTGGCTGCTCGCATCCCGACTCCGCGGAGCCAGGTTTCCTCCCTGCCGTCGCCTCCCGGCTCCTGCGGGGATGCCATTTTACAGACGACAGCAGCCAGCGAAGACCTGCTTTTGCTGAGAGCGCTGGGGATTCCCTCCACCGAGCTCTGCTTCCCTCGCTGTCCCAAACGGAGCCTGACCTTCCCCACAAGCCCCGTCGGATGCTGCGGCTGGTCCAGAGCATCCTGGAACCACTCTGAGACCTCTCTCCGAAGCGATGCTCTGCATCTGGGCGGTGCGGCGAGGGGGAAGGATGCTCAGCGTGATTTCTTGCTGCGAAGCGGCGTTGGGGCATCGAACGCAGCACAGCTGGAGCCGTGGCCTCCGTCCCCGCCTGGAGCCCTGCTGCCGGGGGGGAACTGGAGCTGTGGGTTAATTCATCGCTTTGTGGTAGAGCCAAGGGGGCATTTGCCTTTTCCCTGAATCAGCTGGGAATGAGTTTGTCTGGGCAGCCCTGAAGGTGCTTTCTAACGTGGGGAAAAGTCCCTAAAATAAGTAGCCAGGGAATGAGCCCGCAATAACTGCCGTGGTACCAGCCTGTGCCACGGGCAGCTTGGGCTTGCAGCAGGTTCCCCAGCCTGGGCAGCCTCTGCTTCTCCCTACGGAGCAGCGTTTCTCAGCGTGGGGCTTCTGCCCGAGGACGGGAGCCAGGAGCTGCTCCGCTCCTTCCAGTCGCACGCCAGCGCCCCGGCTTTGCTGCGATCGCATGGGAATAAACCGTGAGTCTCTGCAAAGAAAACCCAGGGAGGGTCTGCCAAACCAGGGTGCCCAGGCTGATGGCGTGCCCTGGTGGAAGCCTCAAAGCCCAGGCTGTAAAGCCTTCCTCGGCACCTAAGCACCACCAGGATCCGGGTTTCGCTCGTTGTTTACTGTTGGCCAACGCACACGTTTTGAAGTGAATAAACTATTTGCAAAAGTATTTCCTAGAGCCGCCCCCATCGTGCCCGTGCCCTCGCCCTTCCCGTATTTTCCGCAGCAGCGTGTCTGATTTCTTGCTTTTCGTGCTGAGTTTGCTCAGAATTACAAAGAAATAGACCTCATCCTGAAACACTAATTCAGACAGGCGGGTCTGAGTTCATTTGAACAACCCTGCAGCTCGGAAGAATGAAGCGAACGCGTCTTTGCCCTGCCCGTCCGTCTCCGTCGGAGCTGGAGGGACCACAAAAAAATCACAGCCCTCCTTTCAGGTGGGGGATCGCAGCAAAACCCCCAGCCTGCCACCCCACGCGGGGCTCTCCGGGGGGACCCTGCGGGGGCTGCAAACCATTTTCTCCCTCCCAGATCAAACCGCAGATCATCCCCACGGCCGCGTTGGTGGGAGGAGGGTTTGAACCTAAGGGTAGCAGAAAAAGCAGCACGAGTTATTTTGTGTCAATTAAAAAAAAAAAAAAAAAA
>VYZW01005637.1:0-15370 GCA_013401315.1 Balaeniceps rex
CCGGGCACGGCCCCGCCGCGGAAGAGTGAAATAACGATGAAAACATGACGGGCCGTGGTGCTTTGCCGCGACCGCAGGGATAAGAATAGCCGAAAGGGGCGTTCCCGGGCGCCCGCCCTCCCCCGGGGGTCGCTGCTGGCAGCACGGGGCGAAGGGCCCGGGGAGGCAGCGCAGGCTCGGACACCGACAGCACCACCACAGCCGCCTTTATTGCCGCCTCCGGCCCAGCAGAAGCGGGAGGGGAGGGGAGGGGACCGGGGTGGGGGACGTGGGGTTCAGCAGCCCCCGGCCGCGGTCCGGGCCGAGGCAGGCGGCGAGGGAGGCTGCGGCAGAGCCGGCGGGCTTCAGCTCCGGCGGCGGGAGGGAAGGGGCGAAGGGGCGTTTTTGGTGCTCGAGGTCCCTCTCGTCGCCTTATCTCCATGCCCGGGGCTGATAGTGAACGTCTGCTCCCAGCAGCAGGAAATCCTGGGAGAACAAGAGAAAGCGTGGGGCTGCGACAGGCCCCGGGCGGCCGCTTGCTGCCCGGGCAGCTGTGCTCCCCAGCACCCACCCTCCTCAGGGAGGCCCCTGTGCCCAGTGGTAGCCCTCTGGGGCTTCCCCAAGGCCTGCCACAACAGGGGCTTTCTCCACGCCCCAGGACCCGGCAGGGCTCCTTCCACCCGGTCTGGCAGGCGCTGCCTGTCCCAGCGCAGGCAGATGTGTCCGGCAGCAGCTGCTCTGCACTCACAGGCAGCATCCCGCCGGGCACTGCCGGACAGGGAAGGCAGGGGCTCGGGGCTAATGCTGCCACAGAGCTGCGCACGCTATAAAAAGCATCGTGGGAAATTCAGGCCCCAGGTTTAAGAACTGGAGAATGATGTGGTGCTGCCCTGGGGGTGCAGAGCCCGGACCCCCACTGTGCAGACGGGAAAAGCGGGGCTCTAGTTAGCAGCTGTGCCGCCAGGATCCCGGCCGAGCGTACCCTCCTGCCTGCTGCTGCCCAGCACTGGTGGGGGAACTGGCTTCGCACAGCAGGCGGGGGGCTCGGCCGTGGCAGGACGGGCTCTGGCCAGGGCTGGGTGCTCCCCTCACTCACCTGGTGAAACCGCACGAGGATATTGGAGAGCTGTATTCTGTCCAGCAGTGGCAGAGGGAAGCCCTGCTCTAACCTGGCTGGAAGAGACAACACACGTGGCTGCACTGGGATAGGAACAGGAGCAAGAGGGAGCAAGCAGACACCTCCTCTCCCCGGCCCTTTCTTCACCCCCACTGCTCCCGGGGCAGGCAGAGGAAATTCCTCCCGAGCTCCGCAGACGGGCTGGGGGCTGCATGTTGTGCCATGCCACTCCCCCACCAGCCCCTCTCTGGCCCCATGTGCTGGGGAGTCATGAGAGGCAGCGAGCAGGGCAGAGGGTCTGGAAAGCATTAGGATGTGTGTCGTGCTCATTTTTTCCATTGTGTTCACTGGTGGATGCACGTCACAGCACCAAGAGAGGCTCCCGCACGCTGCTGCCCGCAGCCTGCCTCCGCCGGGCGCTTTTACTGCCATCTCCTGCACTCAGTGCAGGCTTTACCCACCGATCAGGCTTGGCAACAGGGATTTAATTATCAGGCTGGGCCTGCTCGGACAGAGCGACCTGGCCAGCAACTACCCCAGCACCCCCATTCCCCCCCGCAAGTTCTCACCATTAACACGCGGGAGCAGGATACTGGAAGCGAGTATGTTCATTATGGACTGCAGCGTTCGCACCTAGGGAGCGGAGAGAGGGGGAAGGAAGAGAGCTTTAGCCTGCGGGAGAGCAGGTGGCCAGGCACTGGAGGATAATTAGGAGAAGAAGAAGAGATGAGGAGCGGGGATGTGCACACGCTTCGCCAGAGACCAGCGGTTTTGTCTGGCCACGCTGGCGAGGTAGGAAGCACAGGGGTGAGAATGGCAATGGCATCTGGCTCTGCATCCTCTCCCAGTGTCACGGGCTGAGGCAGGAGGCATCCGTGGGGTCCTGGGTGCACCTCCAGGTCCCGTGTTGGGGGGTGGGGGGAATGAGCCCTCTCCTTGGCCCCCAGCAGGCTCTGGCCTCCATGCTGGGGGCTCTGGGCACGGTCAAGGATAGCATACCTGGAAAGTGCCAACATCCGAATGCTTCAGAGAGAGCTTCATCCTGCGCAGAGACGAAGCGGTGCTGTGAAGGCTGTCCCAATGGAGGGAGCGGTTCCCACCTCGGTGCCGCCTGTCGATGGCCGTGCAGTTCCCACTCCCTCCAGCCCCAGCTCATCCCCTCTGCACCAGGTTCCCATCCCTGGGACCTCCCCACCTCACCTCTATCGTCAGGAGCCCGGAACAGAAGTACCGCCCCAGCCAAACCCCTGCACTGCTCCCCCTCCGTACCTGCCCACCGTCAGGTTTCCAACTATGTGGCTGGATTTGATGTCGATGACAGCGGACACGTTGCCTGTCTGGGGAGAGAGTGCAGAGCTCTGGCAGTGCTCATCCCACCTCACCCCACCTCACCCCAAACCAGACACACCCAGGGGAACAGCTCCAACCAGCCGAAACGCAGTGGGACCGCTGCCCATCCAGGGGCACGTTTACACGCAGTATTAAACCTGGCATTTGTCAGCTCGGGTATTTTTCTGTTGGGGACGCCCCCACTGCACCAGGACTGGGCTGGTTTCGGACAGTGTCCGGCACCTCTCCTGGCAGGAGCTTGGCAGCAATGGCTCAGCATTGCTGAACGCAGCAGGAGGACAGGGCACAGCTCAAACTCCCATCTTTGCCCCGCTGAGATGCAGGGGAGAGCTCACCGACCACACTGCATCAACCAGAGCTGTGGCTGCACCGGGCGCTGCCCAGCCAGGATGACGGTCACCACCGCAGGCTGTGCCGGAACTCACCACGCTGAGGAGGAAGAGAGGAGCCAGGCTGGAGTCGGGAAGGATGGCATAAGCCTGGACATCCACGACAGGCCTGAGCGAGAGCCCCCCTGGTCCAATGTTCAGGAATGGGGCGGAGGGGGTGGACAGCCTGAGCTTCATCAGCATGTCTGGGTACATCTTCTCTAGCTGCAGAGGAGCAGGGAGAGGGTAGGGACAGCGGCACAAACCCCCGTTCCCAGGGGAGACCACCTTGCACAGAGCAAACCCTCGTCTGTGTGCGGCAGGAGCTCCAGGGAGGCAGGGCTGGACCACTCACCTGGGGAACGAAGGCTGAAAAGGTGGAGGTTGTCAAGTGGAATTCAACGTCCTTTGGGATCTGCAGGAGGAGAACAGTCACACCAGGGTGATACGGCGTGGACGAGCCCGTGGCGAGATCAGCCCTCCTGCCCGCGCTGCCATGCCGGACGGCCCCAGCCCCGTCCCGCAGCCCCCAGCTCTCAGCCCCCGGGCAGCTCGCCGCGGAAGCCCTCTGAGACCGCAGGCTGCCACCGGAGCTCCTCTGCAAATTGACCCTGCTGCCCGGAGGCGTGGGGACAGCCCCCATCCCACCCGCGCTGCTCACCATGGAGTCTGTGATTTCGAAGACCAGCGCCCCGGCTGTGTGGTAGGCAAAGCCGGCTGTGTTGAAGAAGTAGCTGGAGGCTGCGAAGTAAACCATGCGGTCGTGATCCGGGGGGAAGGCCAGCGCCAGCGGAGGGAAGGGGACGGCGGAGCGGTGGGCCAGGGAGAAGAATTCGCCCTGGGAGGAGGGAGAGAGGTGAAGCAGGAGAGCAGAGGGTGGTGGGACTCCCCCGCTGACCTGAGCTGGGAAACAGCATTTCCAGGAGGTGCCCAAACCTGGCTCCCCACCCGCCTGCAGCGATGGCATCAGCCAAGTCAAGTTTTCCCAGGGCAGCCTCTCACCTTCAGGCCCACGTCCAGGGCATGGGCGGTAGCAGTTGGGGGTGCCACCAAGGAGTAATCGACGCCAGCCATGGCATCTATCGTGGCTGTGACTGTAAAACACGGGACAGACGGCTGAGCGAGAGGGAGATGGCATGGGAAAGCCAGGACAGATTGCCTCTGCTGACATCCAGGCACTGCCGTGCCCAGGCTTCCCCGTGCAACAGCTCAGTACCAGCTTCACGTCTGCTTGCTTCTGTTTAGAAGCAAATATCAGATTTCCCTCCTGACTGTTCATCAGCCATGCTGACTAACTCCTGGGCCTGAGGAACAGTCTGGGTCCCCCGGCCAAGGCAGCCCATGCTCCCGCCAGCTCCGGGGCACAGCTCGTCGGAGGCTGCGTGCGTGGCCGCAAGGGGTGCGCAGTGACAAGTCTCTGCTGATACAGCGTTCCCCGGCTCCAACTGGGTGCAGAAATATGAGGAAATGGGGAGTGGGCATAAGGTAAAGCACTGTCCTCATGGCCGGGAAATGCTAGGAAGAAACCTCCTAAAACCCCGTGCAGTCCCCAGCGGGTACCTGGCAGGGTCTGGAGGTAAGGCTGGAGCTCGCTGCTCACAGAGCTGACCACGTTCATACAGACCTGCGGGAAAGAAAGGCAGCAAAGCTGAGCAAGGGCAGCTTGCTCTCCCCAGGTCAAAGCCTCAGCCACACGCTCTGCTCTGCTACCCAGTGCTGGCTTTATTCCTTGCAAAAGCCCGCTTAAATAAAAGAGCGCACAATGACATTTGTCTCTACTCATCAGTTAAGTGTCCAGGTACAAGCAGGGTTTACACCTGCAAACATCGGCTCGCAGCACGCTCCCCACCCGCAGTTCAGCTCCGTGTCAGCTCCGTGGAGGCCCTTGGAAGGAGCCTCACGCGTGCCCTCAGACTCCTCCTGCGGCCCGTGCTGAAATGAAGTGTGCTGAGCAGCCGAGGCTTAGCTGAAGCAGAGCAAGTGGAAGAGTTAACCCACCCCTGCAGGGGCAGGAGCACTAACTGCAGGGACCAAGCAGAGCTATCCCGAGTTCCTACAGCTCTGTGCTGCCAGGACAGAAGAGCAAATCCCTCTGCCGCTGTCATCCACGGGTGAAGCCTCGGCATTAGTGGGGGATTTAATTGCAGGCTAAACACTGACCCAGGAAATTTACTGCAGGGCACCGTCCTGCGGATGGCTGAGATAATCTGCACAAGCTCTCTTCCACGGCTTTCCCCATAATGGCACAGAAACTGCCAGGCAGGATCAGGCCATCATCTGTCTGACCGGGCATCCAGCCTGCAGCAGCTGATAGCAAGATGCAGAGCTCTGGAGGAACAGCGACCATGCTAACAGCAATGCAGGCACTGGCTGTGCAGTGCCGGGGAGGAAGAGGAGGGATGGAACCTTGGATATGGCCTTATCGACAGAGCGTTGCTGCTCTTCCCTGTGCCCAGCCAATATTCGTCTCTCTGTCCTGAAAACACCTCATCGCCGCCTGGAAGGATGGAGCTGCAGATGGACAAATGCAGCCCTGATCCCAGTGACCAGGATCTCCCAGTGACCGGGTCCCGCTGGCACTGGGGGCACGAGGACTGTCCAGGCTCGTGCAGCGAGAGCAGGAGGCAGACGTGGGCTGCCAGGGCCGGAGCTGGGTTGGGACTGGGCTGTGCCTTGGGGTCCCGGTGCAGCACACTCCCAGCCCCTGCCCATCGCCATCTCACACACGGGGAAAGACACTGAGAAACGCGCATTGGGCAAAGGGGGCTCGGACGCGCTGCAGGAGGAGCAGAGGCAGCAGAGGTCCCCTCGGAGCTCCAGAGCTGCCCTCCTTCCAGGAGGCAAAACAGCAGAAAAGGCCTTTGAGCCCCGGCTTCGCTCCTGCTGCCAGCCCATCTGCTGCCACCGCTCCCGGGGGCCTTGGGAAAGCCACTGCATGGCATCGGGAATTGCGCCCGGGCAGGATGGGATCTGCTGCGGGAGTGGGATTTGCCTGTTCTCCAACTGCTTCCTTCCTGAGCAAGGTTCACATCCAGGGAGGCTGTAACTCGTGCCAGTTAGCCTTGTAGTAATTATTGCTAACAGCTTGTTTCCATGTCTTGTTGCAGGTCTCCTGCATGTAGGCTTTTGTACCGGGCGGGCGGTACCAGGGCCTCCCTGATGCACCCCGTTAAAACAAGACAGCAAGCGTCTGAAATCCAGAAATGAGAATTTCTCCCCATTGCTCCCCAAGGCATACAGGAGTGCAGCCATTTAAAGGACAGCTCTGATCAGGTTTCCTCTGTCACAGTGAGTTTGGCCGAGGTATAAGATCTAATTAACTGACCACATGGAAAGAAAAGTCTTTGTTAATTAGGAACCGATTACGATGGGCTTTGGCAAGGCTGCAGGTTTCAGATTCAGCCTGAGCCACAAGACTCTACGGAGGCTGCAGTTAGCGATGCCCATTCCTCCGGTTTTCACCAAATCGGCAACGCGCCCCTGTGCTCTGGCTCTAGTTAGATCCCTACGTGCGCTCTGATCCTTCTAGCACATCGGCTGCAAGCGAGGGCTAAAGACCACCAGAAAAACCTGGAGCTCTGCCCTCCTCCGCTCACGTACCTTGCTCTCCAAGATATTCCGGAATCTGGACTCAATAGCGCTGTGGAAGAGGTTATAAAGCCATCTGCAGAGGAAAACAGAGAGGAGTCCTTCTTTAGCTCAGAGGCTGCTGAAGTATCTGCCCGGAAAGGGAGACACGAGAGGCTCCGGAGCACTGGGGAACGTCATTCCCATACCCGCTTGGCGTCCAGCTCTGCCTCGGGGTTTACATTTGCAAACAGACCTGCTTGTAAACACGTGCTCGCCAGTCTGGTGGCTGCCTTAATCTCCCTTAAACGTGCAGCACAGCAGGACAAATTCAGGCCAGGTTTAAGTTCGTTCAGTTGCACATCTGGATGAGCAGTATATCGCAAGAGTCCAGAGACAACTGACTAGTGGTGTGCCAGTGCAGGCAGCCTGCGGGCAGGAGGGGCAGCCTCCAAGGGACTACAGATATGCCAACATCTAATTCCTTGCAGCAGGGCCTGGAAGCCACGCTCCCATGGCAGACGGGCTAACACACAGCATTTCTAGGCCTGCATGGTGAAGTTACGTACCCAAACTTGCCAGAAAAGTGTACCCGGACTTGGGAGATGCGGGTGCTGCAGTCAGAGGTGTCGATGGTGGGTTTCCCGGAGGCATCGCTGCCCAGCCTCAGGTTGATTTTGATATAGATGTTTTCCACCTTCAGGTCAAACGAACCGTGGTCCCGGCTGCAGGGAGAGGAGGACGAGAAAGGGGCATTTCTCAATGATGAGTCCTGGTGAAGGGACCCCAAAGCAGCTTTGGGACGGATCTATCTAGCTCAGGCTCTCCCTTGTACTGAGCGTCCAGAGGAAACCAGGCAAGTTTTTAAACTCAGGGAAACCAAATTTCACTGGAACATAAGCTAGGAGAGGTAACCTTTAGAGAGGGCCGAGAGCAAGCGAGGGAGGTGGGAGAGACACAGGAGAGTTGATGCACAGCTCCTCCATCGTCCACCTTGTTCTTGCCTCCCACCCTGTTTTACCCATCTCAGTGGCTGTACGAGCGGCAGCGACCTCTGCCCACCCGCAGTCGCGGCTCAGCTCTGTCCCTGCGGGTGCTCAGGGAGGTGCTCCCCAGTGGAAGCAAGCAGGAGGGACCGTCCCTCACACCCCCAGGTGCCACAAGAGGGGAGATGGCTTTCACGTTGCCTCCCCAACCACCTGCAAGCAGGATAAACGCTGCCTGGCCAGCTCCGAGGGCTCCCGGCACGGAGGGAGACCTGGCAGGGCTCCCCCAGGGCGAGAGGCTCCCGGCCGTGCATCGGGAATGCAGCGGCTGCAGGAAGGACGAGTCAGCACATCTGGAGAGAGCAACGTAACAGCTGCCCAGACACAAGGGAGAGGAGGGAAATCCTGTCCAGACCCAGCGAGGGAGACGCAGAGCGGGGAGAGGGGGAGGCAGGCACGCACATGAAGTGTATCTTCACCCGCCAGTTCCCGTCCACCTCGGCGAAGGCGTTGGAGATGGAGACCTGCAGGCCCACGTTGGGGACCAGGGAAATCCGCGAGTATGGCAAGTAGAAACTGCGAAGGCCCAATCTAAAAATAAATAAATTAAAAATAAGAGAAAAGGCACTTGAGAGGGGGTTCCTCACCCCCGGGCACACGGCTGGGGAGGGAGGGAGTGGGGCCACCGTGCTGGTAGCATCCCCAGCTCCCGTCCTGCCACGGCAAAGCGATGCCTGGCAGGGATGCGCAGAGCAAAGCGGTGCCTTTGGAAACGTGGTCCCTGCAGCCACCCAAACAGCAGCTCGAAACCCTGCGCAGTGGGAGCCGAGAGGTGCAAGAGGGCAGTGAGGAGCTGGGATCTCCGCAGGGGCTGGGCTCCTGCTCCATGGGGGAGGACGGGCGTGCTGCTGCCATGGGCAAGGCCACCTCCACTGCCTGGGCTTCGATTGCGCAAAATCCGCCCGCACCCAGAGCGCCGTCATCCCGGTTCCCTTTTTCCCCTTTGGGCAGGAGGGCGAAGCAGGAGCATCTCTGCCTGCACTGAGCACAGAGCCAATCTCAGGGAGCTGCGGAGGGGACAGGATGGTCCTCACTGCTCCGGGGCCTCCCCATCCTCCCCCACCCCTCCTGCCCCTCGCATGGGCCGGGGGGGCAGCGAGCCGCCCCGGGGCGCTGGCAGGGCTCACCTGGAGATCTCATAGTGCACCTTGCCCACGTGCCGGATGCGAAAGTCACCCGAGATGTCCGGCAGCTTCAGCTGGGCCAGCTCCTTCTCCAGGATGGCGATCCCCTGCTGATGGGCTGCAGGGGCAGAGGGAGAGCGTCAGCGCCACGCGCTTCCCGCGGGAGCTGGGAGCACGCACCAGGCACCCAGCGAAAGGGTTAAAGGAAACATCCAGGTGACAGCCTGGCTGCTTTCCACCTCCCAGGCTACCTTTAAAGCTAATCTCCGTGCACAGAGCCCTGTGAGCACATGGGCTGAACTCTGCCCGCTTGCCCCAGGGGAAGGCGGTGGCCAGGCGGCACAGAAAGCTGGGAGAGGTCCCAGCCCTCACTCTCTAGGCTGGGCACTGCGCGAGGTGCGCAGGAGGTCCTGGGCACCGTGCCGCTCCGTGTCCAGCACCGGCAGGCAAAGCCGGATGGAGCACACGTCCCTGGGAGCAGCACGGCGTGAGCGGGTGCTGCATCCCTGCATCCACCTGGGAAGGGGAGTCACGTCCTCTCCCGCACGGCTGGCAGAGCTGCCGGGTAAATGAGCTGTTTCTCACCCAGTGTATTTCAATCCATAACAGCGCTCTGCTGGAGCCGGGGCTCTGCCTGCCTCAATAAAACCAGCGTGGGGCCCATCCATCTCCGTCAGTGCCCCCCCCGCAGCTCCCCACCTCCTCTCCTCCATAGCTCACTCCTCTAGGGCTCACGGCTCGGCTGCCCAGACACGTGCCATGAGAGCAGGACCCTCCCGCCCTGCCAGCCCTGCGCCTCCCCCGACACCGCCTGGGCGCAGCGCCCCCGAGACCCCCACAGGGCCAGGCACCCCTGCGCCTCTGCAGGGGCTCCATGATGGCGGTGATGGGGGCAGATGGGCGCGTCAGGGGGAAGCCCCAGGCGATGGTGCATTCGGCATCCGTGGCCGAGGCTCCCCCCATCCTGCCCCAGGACCCCGCACTCCCCGATCCAGCACCCAGCTCCGCACCTCGGCCACCAGCACACCTACAAGGCGGGAAATCAGAAGCCAAACCCACCATAGTCCAAGCCTGCCTGGGTGATCCTCACCACGAAGCCAGGGTTGGTGGCCCCGGCGAGTGCCAGGCACAAAGCCAGTGCCCTGCAAGCCACCACCAGGCTCTGCGCTCCCATCCTGGCTGCACCAAGGTGCTGCACTGCTGCCAGGCTCTCCCTGCCCACGCTGCCTTTATATCCGTGCCAAAACGGGAACCACGGGCGAGGGACGCGTGCAGAGCCGCTGCCGCAGCCTGTGCAGGGCGTCCTCCGGAGCCCCAGGGCTTCCTTCTTGTCCACCACCCCACTCCTCTGCACCGGTGGCACCCGCACCTACGGCACAGCACCGCACACCCGCACCCAGCGGCGCACCCAGTGCCTCTCCTCACAGGCAGGGAAGGGATAGTGAAAACCAGGAGGCAACAGCTCAGTTTCCAGCTCTCCATCGGGTGCAAACAGTCCCTGCCTGCAGCACGGGCAGGTACTCACCGAAGCAGAGCTGCTGCGGGCAGGGGCTTGGCGCTGGCAGCCGTGTTCGATGGGGCTGTGTTCTCCCTGCGTGCTCTGCTCTGCCTTCACCGAGCAAAGGCTGGGAACAGCTCGGGGTGCCCCTGCACCGCCTGCCAGCCCCGCTGCCCCCTGCCCCATGCCACAGGGCTCCCAGTCTGCTCTGCGCTCCTGGGCATCAGCTGCCTCTATCACGACACAGACCCGCCAAAGGCACCGGCTGTAACGTTACCGACAGAAGAGCCTTGGGGCACAGCGAGGGCTGAAGAAAGCAAGTTACGGTTTCTCACCCCACGCAAGCAGACCCCAGAGTCCCCCCACACCCAGCAGGGCTGGGGAAGGGGCACCTGCCTGCACTGGGCGGCCACAGCGGGGCTCCAGGGGTGACTAAATCAGCAGGGTGCCCTGCACCTCCAGCCCCAGGCGCGGGGCTCCGTCACGGAGCAGCCGTGCATGGGAGGAGATGTCCCGTGCACCGGGAACAAGCCACAGATGCAAAACCTCTGGGGCCCTGCCATGTCACAGCTCTTGGGCTCACGACGGCTGGAGATGGGTGCAGGAGCTGGGTGCAGCCAGGCAGGGGTGAGGGGGCAGCACCCCCGTGACCCCCAGTGCGGAGAGCAGGGCTGGCCAGACCCTCCCCGCAGGATAGAGGAGAGGGACGAAGCAATTATTTAAGTTACTTTCATTTCCCATTGGGGAAGCGTCAGGACCAGGCACAGGAAACCCGCTGCAGCTGATGCAGGCAGATCTCATGCTGGATCCAGGAAAGTCCTGGTTGCCAGAGGCAACATCCCTGAACCGTGCGCTTGTGAAACATGGTTATTGCTCAAGCACGGCCGCCAGCACAGCTCTGCCCCACGGCGCTGCAGCCCCAGGAGGCCCTGAGGGACAGGGCGAGCAGAGCCCAGGGTGTCCGTGCTGGAGGAACCTGGCACCTGGAGGATCGGGGCTGGAGAGACTGGGGCTCCCAGCTCCACTCTGCCTCTCTTCCCCTGAGTTTCAGACGGCAGCACTTGCAGGGTGTCTGGCAGATGCACAGCAGAAGTCCACCAGACTTGCACGCGTGGCTTTGGAGAGTGGCACTGCAGCGGTCATCGGCTCTCAGATCCAGGGCAGGAAAACAAGGTCACAGCAACCCAGCAGGTCTGGTGCTGATGGTGCCCGCCGGAGCGGGACAAACGGCCCAGGGAAGAGCCACGTCCCACAGGCACCCAGACAGCACCCACGGGCTGCGATCCTCCCGTCAGTGCCGGCCCCAATCCATCCCTGGGGGCCAGGAGCCCATGAGCAGAGCTCATTTGGCCCAGAGAGAAGAAGCCAAAAGCAGAGGAGAAGGTTAAAAGGCCGAATCCCCACCAGCAGCCTCCACGGTGCCATGACCTTGCCGCTGCCTGTCGCCCAGCGATTTGCTGGGTCTTGCTCGGTGTGGAGAAGCTCCCCAAACCCTTCCGTCCATGACACCACATCTCAGCAGGGCTGTTTCAAAACAATATTTAAGACATTCAGGATGAGCATTGAGGAACCAGAACCTCTTCCCTGAGGAGAAATGAAATGCAATGGGGAGCAGCACAGAGAGGAAGCAAAACCAGAAAGTCTTCCTTCTGCGTTGGAGCAAATTTTGAAGTTGAACTGAGAAAACCCTTCAAACAGCACAAGCCCTGACCAAACACTCCCGTGTTTGGCAAGGAACTGCTGAAACCACATTTAAAACCCGACACCGCAGGCTGGTCCTGGTAGCGCTTCGTTCGAGGGATGAGAGCAGGACATTGAGCGTGAAATCCTGCCCTGCCCGCCCTGACCCTTCGGAGGGGGAAAGGCTTCGCCTGACAGGCAGCTCTGCTGGGGAAGGACCGGTCCCCCCCGGCTGCCGGCGCCGGGCTGGGGTTTGCTGGGCTGTTTGTGCAGGAAAGGGCCCTCGTCAGACAGGAGCCAAGAGGCCGGGAGGGCAGGGAGCTGCAGGAGGTCCATCTCCTGTGCTGCCGGCTGTCCCCTGTGCCGGGCTGCGGGTCAGGACTCCCTCCCTGCTGTCCCCAGGCCACCCCACACTCCCCAGGTCAGGGCTTCCTCCGGCCCCCCACGCTCCTCAGCGCGTGCGGGCAGTTCCCGATCCTGCCCACAGCTCTTTCTGCATCTCTTGCGTGACGCAATGGCCCAAACCACCCTGCAATCGCGTGCTGGGGCTCCCCGGGGGGACCGCAGGGGTCAGGCTGTGGCTCTGCTCCATCCCCGGCAGCCGCCAGCTTGGGTCCGCTGGGCTCGCTGCCGCACCGAGCTCCTTCCCCGGTGAGCACCGGCGAGGGCTGGCTGCACCCCAGCTGCCCCCGGCACTGCCTTTGGCAGATGTAGGGCAGTGCGGCAGGACAGCTCCTTGGGCTGCGAGCAAGGACACCCAGGCACGTTTGCCTTCTGCAAGGAAATCCGGCTGCATCCATTTTCCCCAGTGCCACGACCACCCCAGGAATTCCCCAGGGCCCAGGCAGTGCGTGCTGGTGCCGGAGGCATCGCTGCCGCTCGGCCGGCCTTCGCTTGCAGCTGCGAGGCAGAGCTGTGGGCTGGCAAACGCTCTGCCGGGGAAACGCAGGGGAAAACCCGGGGGACCCGGCAAGAAAAGCAAGAGCAACCCGGCTGGTTTTCGAGGGAAATTGGAAAAGAGAAGTTCACAGCCAGAAATAAAACCTCCTCCTATCCATTTCCAGCCAGGACAAGTTCACTGTCACCAACAGAACCGGACTCTGACCAGGACCTGTGGCCACCATGGTTGTCCCTAGACCCGCAGCGACTTCACCCGGAGCTCAGCAAAATACTGTCAGCATCGAGATGCAGGGGAGCTGCGGCTCCTGCCCACTCCCACGCGTGCTGGGTCACTGCCAGCCTGACACTGCCCACCGTCACCTGCAAGTCCCTGACAACCTTTGATCCAGCAGCATCTAAAAATACAGCCGGGGGACACACAGGGGCTCCTCCGCTGTTGTTTTCCCAGCTGCAGTATCAGTGTGACCTGACCCGGCCCGGCTGTTCCTGGAGCGGGGAGGGCTCTCTACCAGTGCGGGGTCGCTGCTGATGCCAGCCCTGACCACTGCATCACAAACAGGCAGCCGGGAACGCCCAGGGACAGAGAGCTAAAGAAGCAGGAGCCTGCAGGGCACGGCGAGCAGCTGCGCCGGGCAGACAAAGACCCTGGGTGCAGGGACACGGCCGCAAGCACCGAGGCTCCCAGCAGAGACTGTCCCCGATGCTGGGCTCGCCACCCGCGCCCTCCCTCCACCCCATTATCCCGATGACATCCCGGGGGTCCCCCAGGGACCAGCGCTGCAGCCAGAGCATCTTCTCCAGCCGCTGAGGGCTGCCATCACCCCCAGGCAGGCGGGCTGCTCTCGCAGCAGGCCAGCTTGTGACACGAGGCCTGGGAGCTTCGTGGGAGACAAAAGGGGACGCAGAGAGCTGAGGGCGATGATTTTGCAGAAAAGTAAAAATAAAAATGCAGGAATGGTGACCTCGGGCAGAGCCTGGGGGATCTGAATGGTGGCTCTGTGCCGGTGGAGGGGCAGGGCAGGAGGCCACATGCAGCCAGTCCCAGCAGCTGCTCGGGACAAACAGGACATGGAGAAAGGGAGCAAAAGAAGAGGGTGAGCTCATGGGGCCAGGGGCCCTGGGATGCCCCCAGGAGCTCTGCCCTTTGCGGGGCAGGCTTGGTCCCTAGCACCCCTGCTCCCACCCCCAAGCCTTGCTGTCTCAGGGCAGCAGGAGGGCACGGGGAGGTGCTTTGGGGTGCTACAGGGGTGTAGGGCTGAATCCAGCCATGCTGGGTGCATTTGCAGGGTGTGCTAGTTTAGCACAGCTGATAAGAGCACCCCAGGGCCCCGGCTGGGAGCTGCTGCCCTCGGGCACTCCATGGTACCGGCGTGGTGGGGTCCCATTGGGCTCGGCTTCGCATCCTTCCCTGCCTGCTCACCAGTGCCACAGAAGGATCCTACCTGCTGGTGGGGGACCCGGTCAGCCACGCTGCCACCCTCTGCACCCAGCCCCGGTGCCTTTCAGAAAGCGTATGAGCCAAAGGAAGTTCTTAGGCTCATTTCAGAGGTAACCAGGCAATTAAAGAAGGTCAGAGCATGAGCTCATACTCCCCTTGCACTCAGGGAAACTATAAAAAGGCTGAAGCAGAATATGTGAACTAATGCAATTAAAGGAGCGATTGGCTGCTGGTGGGGAAGGGAGGAGCTGGCCCAGCGGGCCCCAATTTGCATTAGGGATCCCAGGCAGACGGCTTGGACTGGGTTTGAGCTGAGGGCCAGTCCTGCACGGAGCTGTGGCAGTACCTGCAGGTCCACAGCCGTGTGGTGGGCTGCAGCCGGGCACTCCAGCCCTGCTCCCCACGGCCAAGCCTCTGCCCACCCGGCACGACCACCAGTGCCTGAGCCCTTACAGCACTCGTGATCTGTACTGGCGACAAAAGTGCTCTCACTAGCTCCCAAGGAAATGGGAAGCAAGCGCAAAGCCCTCCCTGGCGCCGTCCTCCCTCCAAACAAGCCAGCAACCCAGCTGTACCTCCTCCTGTCTCAGCTTGTTTTCACAGTGTGTCCTTTGGCCGCTCACTAATCCCTGGACAAATGTTCACTACCGAGACTGCCCCGGCGGCTTGCAGCCCACGCTGCGGCCATCCCACCCGTCCCCGCTCCCGTCCCCCAGCCCAGCCCCACTCCCGTCCCTGAGCCCATGCCCACAAACACGATGGTGGAAATGACTTCAGCCAGGGCAGGGAGCAGGGGGGCTGAGAGCACTGGGTGCTGTGCCTGGGGCCTGAAGAGCTGTGCTGAGCAGCAGCGGTTTGTGTCAGGATGTACCAAATCTGGGGCTTTGGCTCTTATGCTGATTGTTTTTGTACGACTTCTGGTTGCTAAATCACACAATACTGCCTTCAAGTAGGTACTTTCCATCGTTGAAACATCCCAAAGAGCTGTAAGAGACATTTTCCTTCTGCTGTGCTTTTAGGGCAATTCAGAAATGAGAACGCCGAGCTGCGCAAAGTGCTGTTTGGAATACAAACCGGTCCTGGTGGCTCGTATCAACACTGCCCTGTGTTTATTTAAAAAGAGGGAAGCCGCCACAAATACTGCACACCTGCATGCATGCATGCATGCACACGCACACACATGCACACGCACACACATGCACAGACACGCACACGCAGCTTTGCCTTCTCCCGGTGCCGAAGCATCCCCCGAGCCGGCGGCGGGAGCTGCCCGGGGCTGCGCCCTGCCCGGCACGGTGCCGCG
>VYZW01005642.1:0-29049 GCA_013401315.1 Balaeniceps rex
TTTCTGAGTAAACACGTTCATTTCAGAATATGCTTCATTAAACTAGGGAATAGGTTGAACTATTTATTTTAAGCATGGCTCTGAACACCGCATAAATTGTAGCTCAAGCATGAATGTCTTAGCCATTAGAGACTATGAAGTGAGATGTCGGTCAGACTGAGTACCACTCAGATGTTTTCTGTTTCTGTAGCAAAATAAGATTTTATTGCTAAAATCTGATTTCTCAAGTGAATGAACTGTATAAAGAGAAAACTGACAGATTTCAGCCTTTTTTGTGGTGGTGGTGTTGTCATCATCTTGCTTCTCCTTGGTGTATTGAATTGTCTTTTTACAATTGATGTTTTTATTGTAGGATCAACTGTTACAATGCGCTCTATGCACAGGCTCCTTTTGGTGGCTTTAAAATGTCAGGAAATGGCAGAGAACTGTAAGTTTTGCTCGATATTTTGTTTGTATGTGGATGATGAATGCAATAACAATTGTGACTCTGTGAAAAAACTGTTGAATTTGCTTTCAAACTATCAGGCTTGCAGTATGCTGCACAGGGAGGTGCTAAGCCAGTACAGTGTGGATGTAAAGCACAGATGTGAGAGCGTGAGCGGTGCCTTCAGGAAGTACCTTCATCTGCTTTATAAGCTCTTAATAACTCCAGTACAGTCAATTCCACTCGCAAGCATTTTTCCTTACTAGTTAGAATTTTAGATCAAGGAAGAATTATGGCACCTTGGCTGGGGACACTGGTATCCACCCCAAGCCTCCTCCATCTTTATATGGTGGTATCTGGACCTCCCTTGACTGCTGTATCAGTGCTCCTAGTTGGACCTCTTCCCACCTCTGACTTTTTAATGTTGGAGCTGGAACAACAAGGAATGATCTCCAAGATCATTCCACCTCCCACCTTCCAAGCTTGCTACTAAATTACAGAAGGACCCTTTGTCGCTTTTCCCCAGCCTGACCTGTTGCAGCATGGCTGCCAGACATTCCAGCTCTACTAAGGTAGCGATTTTTAAATCGAGGTCACCCTATAAGTTAGAGGTAGAGCTGAGAAATTGACTTAAATCTTAATTTTCTTGTTCTGTAGGAGCGAGGCAGGTTTTATTACACCATTCAGAAGACTCTTCAGAGGAATCTAATGCACCTTTTCTTTCATAAGCCAGATTTATTTCCAGGAACCATTTCCAGTAGGTGTTCTGGTGCATCTGCTGCTCTGAGACATTCAGATGCCTCACTTGCTAAGCACAGCAAATGAATGCATCCTCAAATGGGACATATATATTAAGACCTTATGGTTTACTTTGCCTGTCTGCCTGGCTAATTAAAGGATGTCAGGGGTTTATCCCTTGGGCAAGGCATGGGAATAGAGCCAGTTTCCAACAACTAAGACATAATGCAGTGGTGGGGTCTGTCATCAGTATGCATTTCTGGAGCAACTGTGCCCTCTTGATTATATGGTATCTTGTAGATAGAAGCTTACTTTCAGTGAAAAAGTAACTTTAATTACTGTCTAGGCACTGATAACTATGTTTACGTGGATGCTTCTTCTATGGGTTCTCACAACAGTACTCTGTTTTCACTAGGCGGAGAGTCACAAGGTGTCATCTTGTGGGTTACTGTGACCAGAAGCTTTCCATGTTTCTTTTACAACAGGGTGTAGCTGTGTGTACTTATGTGCATGTACTTAGCCATTATTAGAAGTGGTGGGCCAAACTGATAGCTGGTGTAAGTAAGTTAGTTCAGATCTGGTTTTAATGGCCTTGATGTCATCTACAGCAGCTGTCGATCAGTGGCTAAAATGCACTTGTGTAGAAATCTCTTATCTTAGGGAAGTACACATTAACATGCTACAATTGTTTGTCCCTTTCCTTCCTCTCTCTTCTTTTCCAGCGGTGAATATGCTCTGGCAGAATATACCGAAGTTAAAACAGTCACCATTAAGCTCTCCCAGAAGAGTCCATGAAAACAGAAGGCCTAAAATGCTGACACTCTGAATGTGACACATGGGGGACGTGTTCAGAGCAAGGGGGAGGGGAGGGGTAGGAAGGAAAATGGAAACACCTAACTTTATTCCTCTAGAAACACTGAATCTACTGGACTTCGTTTTGTCAACCGGCTCTTCGAAAACTGATTTAACTGACCCTACTGGCAACATAGCAGGCGCTTGTACTGTACAAGTCCCTGGTTGTACATCTGTCTGCTACCTGTGACTAAAATGCCGGTCAGTCACAGTATTTGCAGGACATCTGCTTTCAAACTGTACCCCTGAAGGACGTGGACATCAATGGCGTGTTAGAAAGACTTCTGGTACCATTAGCATGGACTGTTAAACACCTTCAGAGGCATATGGGTTTCACTTGGCATAAATGGACTTGAGAGGTAGGGCTAATACAACTTGACTGAAGTTGGTGGAGTTTGTGTGAAGACTGCAGCTGGAGTTTGGGATGGGAGTGCAAGCTTTCATGGAAGGATCTGTAAAGAAATTCTCTTTGAAAGAGCTATCCTGGTCTCTCTAAAGATACATGCATTCTCCATATCGGTGATATTCTAGCCCTGAATGAGATTTATGGGAGTTTCCTAGAGGACTCCTTTGGGGCCAGTATTTCACCCAACAGAACTAGACTTTAAAGTGTCCTTTGAACCTGACATTTTGGTGTGCACACATTACACATGCTGCAAATGCAAGTTACTGACTTGCTAACCCTTTGGGCTCCGAATGAGTCACAATTTTATCTCAAACCTTCACTATAGCACTTTTCGCAAGAGGATTTTGCACTGTACTTACCGTGATGACACAGAGTTGAATGCTAAGCACGTAGCATGGTAGATAACCCACAGAAAACATCCCACGCCAGTCCTTCTGTTCTGGGGGAGGGAGCAGAAGAGCTGCAAGAAGCTGTCCTGCTCTCTCTTTCTCTGTAACTTTCAGGCTATGTGAACATCTCTTCATTTTTTGAGCCAGAGCTATTATTATGAGAGTAAAACTTATAAGCTCTTGTCACTGGTTCTTTATCCCGCATGAATGTAGCTTAAAATAAATTTCTGGAAGTACATTATGGAAAGGCAGGTGCTCCCAAGCATGCACTGAGTGCTAAAGATGTGGGTGTACAAACCAGTTACCATGGAATAAGCTACGGCTGGACTTAAATGTGTCAGCAGCTTTGCAGTAATTGTCCTCGTGAGTGCTGTCATCTCGTGGCAAGCACAGAGTAGCTGATCCTTCACTGGGGAATGAACTGCCTTGAATTGTCTCTTGCTTACAGTTGTGTAAGCACGCTCGTGCGTGAACAGCATCCATCCAGTAGCTGTCACACCAAGTTCATGCTTTAGTATTTCCTGCAGTAACTTCTTTGCATGCCCAGGCATTACTATGAGATTAATGACAAGCCACATGCTGTCTTCAGTTCCTGGGTTCACGACTTTCCCTCCTCCTCCTCCTCCCGAATCCAGAACCACTGGCAAACATACGGGAAGTTCTGTCGGCAGGAGCTGTAAGCATGCAGGAGTTAGTGGTGTCAGCTTGTTGGGAAGTTTAGCTGATCTCACTGGAATTGTCCTCTGAGAGCAAACCAATAGAGGTTCCTTATGGCATATCAACAGATCTCCATGGAGCACTGGTAAAGATTGCTGCCTGGAATTTTCCAGATGTCAGGGCTCGAAGCAGAAGTGCAGGTCTAATGTCTACTCTCTGATGCAAGCAAGGATTTAACCGGTACTTTCCTTGCTCAGAGATATGCCCAGCCAGTAACAAGTTCTGTTGCATGAGTGGACCTTTTTTTGGAGGGGGAAGGAAGGTGGGTGGCAATAAGGAAAAAGTTTGCATGAGCCTAAACTTCCTTATTAGTTAGTGAATGTTGAAATTGCACTTCAACACTGCTTAACTTCTTAAATGACATACCTCCAACGGTTGTGTATAACTAGGTGCCTGTCCTCCCGCGGATGTGTGAGACAGGTAAATCTCCCCATCCAGTGAAGAAAATGTCCTCCCTTCCCCATGAAAGGCCAAATGGGAACATTGTAAATAAGTTTCTATTTTTGTAAAACACTTAGAGTGCAAACATCTTCTCAGACAAACATTTTACTTTTGCCTACTTGATGGTTTTCTAGCGCTGCAGTCAGACAGTAGGGAAGTAAGGCAAACAGTAAAAGGCTGGTTATCTTGATGTATCTCTATTAATTTTTGATAAACAGTGGTTGAAACTGAAATAATCTGAAATTCTTAAAATCCTAGTATTCTGGCTTTATATGTATGATATATATTTCACCTCTTTTTTTTTTCCCTTATCAAGTTTTCAAAAAGTCAATGTATCTCTTAATGTATAAATCAGGGTTTGACTCTACACACTGAATTTTCTAAGTTATATAACACTAGACACTAACTTTAAAATAACCCCTTAGAGGGTATATATTCTTTCATTGCACAGTAAGGCTTTCATATGAAATACTACTTTTTTTTTAAAAAAAAAGAACTATATTTATAAATTAGGAGACAGTTAATCTAATGTATTTTTATAGCTAAAGGTACATGAAAATGCTATGTTTAAACCTCATGTATATATTTAGACTATGGGTATCTTTTTGTAATAGTTCTTGTTCCTAATAAATGTTTAAGTTTGTGAAATGGTTTCTAAATGCTACATATTGATATTGCTCAGAAAGGAAGGTGGGGGAGCAGGAAACTTCTATTGACTTTACTCGTTTTAACAGAGGAGTAACTTGAATGCTTTTTTATTTACACTGATTAGTGCTTTAAGATAATTTCAACCCCTCTAAATGCACACGTTAAAACCCCTTCCATCAGCAAGCAACTTGCACTCAACTCAATCCTCCTGTCACTGTTTTTTTATTCCACTCTGAATTTGGCCCATTGTGTCAATAAAAGTAAACACTGGAAAGGGTTTCGGTTTCATGCGTCTCAAACAAAATGGCCCTGTATTCCTCTAGTTACAGGGGGCTCTTCCTAGAACAGCGTTGTGTCTGTTCCCCTGGATTCAGTGACCCAGCGGTAGTCCCCAAGCGGAAACGTGCACGGGGCTCACAAGAGACAACATAATTCTGAGGTACCTTTTCCACGTGGCAGAACTGAACGCAGAGTGCGTGTTTGCATGTGAGTATCTGGGGATTCGGTATCTCACGGGGGGACTGTGAAGGAATCTGAACTTGGATTCACTTCTGCAATTTGTGAAGAATAGCCTGTTTTAAAAAAGCAAAGTGCTGAAGTGTGGTCAATGCTCTACACATAAGAGCTGGAGCTGTGTCTGTTAGCTTACCCTTCAAGCAGTCACTTTTATAAGTTGTGCCATTTACAGTAAGCGGAGGGGGAAGGAGAGCAGAGCTGCAGCTGGCAGGGGCAAGCACAGCTTCTTCCAGTTTGAAGTTGGATGGATCCTTTTTGCCTTCTTAGGTGAGCCTCAAAATGGAGAATTTGAAGGGAGCGTGGACCACAGTGCCAGATGGGGCTTCCTGCCTTGGTCTGGCTGCTTCCTAAACCCCTTTGAGACACATCCATCACTAGTGTGACTCTGCTAAATGCGTTCCCATTCGCAGATAGAGAACGTAGATAGAGAACAAGAACGTACCAATACCATTTTCTTTTAAGTCTCTTGCCATCCGATACACGTGTGAGAAATACCTGTCATCTCCCCACACAGGCCAAGCCAAACTGCTTGAATTTTCCACTTGCTAACAGCATCACTCAGAAGCTTTCAGAGTTTAGAAGGGGGAAGGCTGGAGATATAAAGGAATTGCTGTGAGTGACGTAATCAATGGAGACATAAGCCAGGAAGAGTGGGATGAGAGTTGGGGGAAAAAAGAAGAAAAAAAAAACTTAGCTTGAATGTGTGGAGAAATTCTTGCTAGGGGAAGTCTCTATCAAAATAAAGGAAGAAAGTTATTTTAGTGGTTTTTCAAACAATTGTGCTAAAAAAGCTGTAAGAAAGGTCTGGGTAAGAGCCAGGTTGTGAGGCATAAAAGACAGCAGGCTGCGTAGGAGGTGGAAAGGGTGCTAAAAACAGGTAACACTACTATGGCTGCAGCTAAAAGCAGATTAATGGGGACCCAAACACAGGTAAAAGCACCAGTGAAGACCCATCCTCTCTCTGTCTCCATAATCACATCAAAGAAACACCCTAGGCAAATCTCAGACTGCAGCAGCCATTCAGTGGATGGATACGGCTTTCTCCATCCTTGAGCGACCATCAGAGACCCGTTTCTTGGTGCGGACCAGGGAAGGAAAAAAAGCTCTGTATGTAATTTACAGAATTATTATGAGTAACAAAACCAAAGGCATGCAGAAATGGTCGTTTCTTAGTAGGTCCGATGGGTGGGGAAAATAAAGCGGTACCAGGCTTGTTAGAGGTTCCTGGCAGCTGGATGCGAATGGGTTTGTGATGGGGAAAAGATGTGCCCGCCAGCTAGAGTGCAGCACGTCTGACACCTTCGGAAGAAAGGGGGCAATCTCGCTTTGCTTTGCCAAAGAGGAGCAAACTCACACTGCGATCTGGGGAAGGAGCAGCTCTCAAAGAAAGAAATCTGGGATCAGCTCTCAAAAGAAAGAAATCTGGGGTCAGCTCGGTTATGGGGAAGGCCAGGCCTCCGTCGCGCAGCGAGGATCTCCTCGCAGCGGTGCTGGGTGCGCCAGTGCCCGCGCCTGGGGAGCCACATGGCAGCGGGCTGTGAGGGCGAGGCCACCCAGACAGCCCGCTGCAGCTGAGAGAGGGTCCTGCTTCAGCCCCCAGGACTCCCACAGTCTGTTTTTTCCTAAAACCCAAACCAAAGCAAAGTCAAAGAGCTAAAGCCCGCGCAGGGACTGCCCGGGGCGAGGGCTGACACCAGTCACTGATGGATGAGCACGTCCCGGCTGGGGAAGGAGCCCAGGAGAGGGGCTGCCTGCGCCCTCCCTCCCGCTCTCCCTCACGGCCCCCTCAGCAGGGTGGGCTCCCTGCCCAGGGCGCGGTGGCGGGCAGCGGGCGAGCTCTGCCCTGGGGAGGAAGGCGAGGGGCTGTGCGAGGCCCGCGGCCTGTCATCCCCAGCCGTCCCCGGCAAGACGCAGCCCCTAACCGCAGCCAGGGCCCGCCGAGACCCCGCGAAGAGCCGGGCGGGCCCTGAGCGTCCGGCGGGCCCGGTGGCGGAGGAGGCGCCGCGCCGCTGCCCAGCTCCTTTTCCTTCCTCCCTCCCTCCGCCTCCCGCGCCGCAGAGCGAGGCGGGCGGGCGGCCGGCGCCGGAGGAGGAGGCGGAGGAGGCGGCAGCGGCGCGGCCGCAGGGACCCCGGCAGCCCCGGGACGCAGGAGGTACCGTGGCTTTGCTGCCGCTTCGGCCTGGCCGCCCCGCGGGCACCTGTCCCGCCGTGAGGGGACGCGGCGGGGTGGGGGCTGCTGTGGCACGCCGGGGCTTTTCATGTGGAGAAAGGAGGGGAGAAGGCTTTTTTTTTTATTATAAAAGTTCGGAGGGAACTTTGTGGGACAGCGGGCGCAGGGCGGCGGCGGGCGCTGCCTTCCCCTGCCCGGGCAGGCGGGAGAGCGGCTGCCCCGGCCCGGCTGCCCCGGCCCGGCGGGGAGAGGAAAGACTGGAGACTCGTCCTAAGGAAAAACTCGGTTTTATGTAAGCGGGGCGGCGGGCCGGGCTGGGAGCGGTTCCCTCCGGGCTCCTCCGCCCCGGCCCCGGCAGGGGGTGGCTCCCCGGGCCCGGCGGGGGCCCTAGCGCGGCCCTCAGCCCCTTGGCTGGGCTGACGGACAGGCGGCGACCGAAAACTGACTGTAAAAGCTTATGAGGCATCCCGAATCGGGGTGTAATGCCTTATTTCTCCTCAGCCAGCGGCTGTGGTGTGGGGAGAAGAGGGCTGGCTTGCCGCTTTCTGCGCAGAGCTCACCGAAGGACGAAGGATGCGGGTCCTGGCGAGCTGGGGTGTCCCCAGGCGGCCATCGGGCAGGCTGTTTCGGTTCCAGGTCTGGCTTCACCCTGCCATGTGTGATGGCAGGCAGAAGAGCCCGCGGTGCATTTCCATCCAGATGGTGTCGTGGGCCTGTCTAGATCCGTGGTGATACCCATCACAGCGCCCAGCCCCAGATGGGCTTCTCAGAAACAGCAGGTGGTTTGAGCAAAGAACTGAAGTTTTGGCAGGTTTCTGGTGAATTGGGGAGCAATCTCGGGCAAACCGTGGTGTTTCTGTATGCCTTGCTGCATTGAGGCATGATGCACGGGGTGATACCGGGCGGGCTGGCAAAGTGGAGAGGAGGTGCTCGGGATGGTAGAGGCATGGTTGGATGTGCTGGGACACTGTCTGAGAGCTGGCAGTAGCAGGTCTCAGGAGAGAAACGGGGAACGTGTGAAATGGGATGTAAATCAGCATCCAGGTGTGTTCTGCATGGTCCTCCTCCTTCTGAATGAGATTCCGCAGAGCCCGTAGGATTCCTCTTCCCTAAATCAAATTAAAACATGGTGTTCACACATGTTGCAGTTGAGCGTATCTTGCTTAAGGCAAAAGTACTGTAGGGGTATTTTGTTATATACACAAAGGTCCTGAAATGTGGAAATGCTGCTTACATGGGTGCTGTGTGGCAGTAGTACACATGGCTACAGCATTTAGTGTCCTACTTGCAGTTAAAGGGAACTGATTATCAAAACCACACTATTATTTTTCCTGAAAGTTTTTTCCTTTCGCTGTGTACGAGGAAGGTTTCAGCCTGGGGAATAAGCTGAGTAGAAAGCTAAAAATCAGGAGTGGGGTGGTTTTCAAACCTCCGTGATCCACACTGGCCCCCATGCAGTGTTTCTTGCACAGTTGCTGTGAGCGTGCATGGTGTGCCCCCGTCGTTCAGCAAGGAAATGCCTCAGAAACTAGCGTTTGCTAAAAAGAGCTAGTCTGTTGGTCTTTGCATGGGGAAGTATTTATTCTTACTGTAGCTGCTCAGTGCATTTATAGCGAGGGTGCAGGGGAGGCAGCTGCTGGAAGCATCACATCCTCTCCATTTCAGAGCTAACAACCTGGATAGCTTTTGGGAGGTGTGAGAGCCTCCCCAACACGTCTGCCTGGGGTATTGCACCCACGACATGGCAGAGATGTGGGGTCGCAGTGCAGCAGCCATGCCTGCCAGTGTGGCCAAGGGAAGCTCGGCCCAGGAGCCGAGCTGACTCTGGTGGGAACCAGGCACGTTCCAGAGCAGAATCCAGTCCTCCACCAACATGGCCAAGTTCACCAGTTCGTGGGCTGGATCTGAGCTTAGCGACCATCTCCATTTCAACCTCCTGCAGCAGCCCACAGCCTCCCCTCCTTGCGTGGGTGAAAGCTGCCGAATTCAGCCTCTTACATGTGCCCAACTGCTGCCGCATTGGTGTGCGAGAGCTGCCAGGGCCTGACCTGGGAGACGAGCTGCCGCTGCAGTCTGTGATGTGGAGGGAGGGATGGATGCTCGGCAGCTCCGGCATCTGCATCCGTCTGGAGTTGTAGCTATCCTGCTGCAAAGGAGCTGTTTAGCTGTGGGGTGTGTGTGAAGCTGCTTGCACGTAGCCTGGCCCAGGTCTCTCAGTCCATAGCATTATTTGCCTTATGGCACCCAAATTATATTTCCCACCTCTGAAAAACACCAGAGAACAAAACCGCAGTCTGTGGCAGCACCCAACGCCTGGATTGCAGGGCACAGGGGCGTGCGCAGCGCTTGGGATGTGAGTTTTGGTTCCTGCTGCCAGGCACCACAAAGTAGGGGTCATCAGAAGCTGAGTTTTGCTGTAAGTGCACCTAAAATTCAAGTATTTGCCTGGAAACAACTGATGTAGTATGCAGTGATTTTTAATGTTGTCGGCTGGTGGTTAAAACCCTATGTGACGAGGGAGGAGCAGAAAGCTTCCTGGAGAGTAGTGATGGATCAGTGTATTTTTATATTCTCCTTGGCCTTTGATCCCAGCTCAGGAAGCCAACTCTGCTCAGGGCGAGTTAGGGATATTTTTGGGTCTTCCTGGCCGAAGTGGGAGGTGGGTTACCTGCTTTGCCGAATTAGAGCCTCCCATCAAAACTTCAGCATCACGCACCAGACATGAGAAAAACTAACAGGAGTCAAAGGTGAGGGGCATCATGTTACATCTGAGAGGCGTTTACTGACTGAAACTGAAAGCAGAAAATGAAGGAGCGCTGATGCTGGTTGGGCACACACTGCAAATTCACCCGTAGTTTTAACCTCTGTGGAAGATGCATTAAAAGAGAGAAAATTACAGGTGTGTGGCTTTGAAGAGGTAAGGAGTTGGAAATGCCCTGGAAGACTGAGCTGTGCAGCTTTCTGCTGGCTGTTAGGCAAGACAGTTCAGAAGAAGCCAACCTTTTAAGAGCTAAGGGCCTGATTTGCCTCCCTGAACATGTCTGAAGAAGCCTGATGCTTCTAGGGTAGTAGAGTTCTCTAAAAGGACTGGGCAAAGGGGAAGGGAGCTGGTGTGTTTCTCTTAGCCCTCTTTCTTTTCTACGGAGGATTGTCTCAGTAACCCCATCAGTATTTTTCAGTTTCTCACAGTGGAGTCTTACAAGAGCCACAGTCGTCTTTGTGGATGGGAAAGGTTTTGAGGTTGCATTTAGGATGTTTCCAGCTGCACTGCATGGTTTCAGTGCTCTGCCTTTACACCAGCTTGTGGAGAATCTGAAACTGCAACTGTGACCCCTGCCTACCCCCTACACCCTCTGCCCAAAGACTGAGCAGCTTTGGCTGAGAAAAATTGGGAACTTTATCTTTTCTGTACTGGAGACATTCTTAGTCTCCTCTGTTAATTCACGTTGTGCTCTTAACAAAGCTATTATGAAAATAATTGTATTTATATTTGCATAAGATGGTGAGTGCCTTTCTGCAAAGTAATATTTAGACAGCTGTGTTAGAGTGCAGAGGAATAAACATCTTGCAGTTTCTACACTAGAACGATTAATTTGGTTTACTGTTTATTTTTAAACAGGGTAAATGATGTTTCTTCGGGATGGTGCTTACTAGCAGCCGCTCTGCTCCTCCATTTACTTGACAGAGATCATTCAGCTTTGACAACACTACTCAATTTTAAGTGCTGCAGAAAGTTTGTCTGTTGGATCTTCACAACTGCGACCCAGAATGTACTGGTGTGTGGGAACTGAGGAATCCACTATTTGCAGAGAGAGCAACATGGATTCACAAAATGGTAAATAGGATGATTTCTTTTCTTTCCTGTTCAGATTGGGAGTGAAAAGTTTTAAGAGAACTCAGTAGGCAGCTGCCACTGAGTTTCGATGAAATTTAAATATGTGAAAGATCTTTCAGTGATTTGAGCCCTCACCTTTGAAAATCTACAGTATAGAACAAGGAGTTTTACTTGCAAGGAGAACGATGTTGAACTACTCAGGTGGTAAGAATAGCATTCCTCTGAAGACTGATTTTCTCCAAAGGCCTACGGAATTAGTCAATATATGTATCACGTCTCACCAGCTCCTAAATATGTTTTACAAGATCTGTGCTTTTTCAGTGTGTGAATGCAAATATGTTCCCAGGCACTGATGCAGTGTGTATTCAGGGTATGAAAGCTGCTAAAATCAGAGCGTCGTTTCTCAGGCTGAACAGATACTAACCTGCTCCAGTTTTACTGTCAGCTTTGATTCAGTGGCTTGCAGCGATTTATTGTTGGGCTAGATTTGAAGGTCTGCGTTTATGTAATGTAATAAATCCATAGGTGGAAATTTCTCTTTCCAAAGGGACGTATGCTTCAGGTTGCTTCCTGTTAATTTTTTTTTTTCTGAACAGCCAAATTATTTTTGGATGATTTTTATCGCTGAAACCCTCAGCTCCTAGGCACTGCTGCATTTCTCTGAGTCAAAACCCAGCTATGTTTCTGCACCAAGAAATAGCCTTCTGGTTATTTTATAACGGTATTCCCCCCTTGCAACAAGCAGTTCATTAGGAGGCAGCATCTGCGTTTTAAGTGTGGGATGAAGGTGTGTTTGACGCTTTGTAGTGAGTAAGCAGACTTCAGTAGAAGCTAATGTTTTTGCAGCCTTATTTTGGATTTTATCAGCAACTATGAAGCAAAACCCGATACTTTATTCAGAGGCTGCCTTATCTTGTTTGAAGACGTTTCTCACCAGCATCACAGGGAGCTCTGGGAACTCTTTCCTTTCTCCGTATGTATTCTGCTTATTCTGTGTTACTGATTTTTTTTGTTGGTTTTTGGTTTTAATTAGCATTGTATCTTTCTATAATAATCAGGGTCATTTGTTTATTGACTATTCTTAAAATTCTTAAATTCTATCTTCTGAGTTTCTCTCTGGAAGAAATTATCTCCACTTGGATACTAAGCTATAAACCACGAGAAGAATTTTAATCTGTGCTAATGATTCACAGTGTTAAGAATTGCTAAATTTTTATTCTGCAATAGTAATTCGACAAGTTTTTCTCACTGTTTAAAGATACAGTAAATAAACATATTAGTTTGTGAGTGAATAATGAAGTGAAAAGTGAAAAAGGTATATTTTCTACATTGTGAGTTCAGTTTTTCTTCCAAGAACTTTATTGCATGTTTCTGTTACGTAAATACATTCAGTTAAACTGGTTAACTGGAAGCATACAAATCTTGCTGGTACAACTCTTCTGTACTTACATGCCTGGGTTATTTTATTTGATAAACAATTTTGGAAGACTGGCAAAGGGATCCTAGGAAAGCTTAAGATCCGGGACTGCCCTGGTGGATTTGCTCCTTATAAGCATGCTGTACGTGTTTAAACTCATTTTTATTTTGGGATTGTTTGAGTTCTGCCAAGAATAATTGTCATTAGCTAGCTGGTCCACTCCCTAAGTTAGCTGGTCCTTGTTCTGCATTTGGATCCTATTACACAGCTTGAACACAGGAACTCGGTGACTCATTCAGCCTCCACATTTGAACCTATTGTTTACGTGCATTTATTAACAATCTAGATGCAGCCTCCTGCTTCCATTCAATGGGAGCCACTGGGAAGTAGAGTGAGATCACAGATAATTTCTTTAACGCCAACGACCTCGTTAGTGCTCACAAAGCTTGGAGTCTTTTTTTTGGGGCAGGAAGGACAGGCATGTGGATGTGAGCGGTTTAACAAACAGCACGGTGGTGCTTGTGGCTCCGTGACATGTCAGTTGGATCAGCGTGGCGTTACGGCCAGCACAGTGCTGGAAGCACCTTTCAGCAGGTACCATGTGCACCCGGTGCCTTGATCATTTGAAAGCCTTTTAAGATTTTTAGGGCTTTTTTTCCTGACAGCTATACATTTGGCCAGGTCTTCATGTGGAGAATAGGATCACAGCATCATTGACTGTAGTTAGCAAATGTAACATGTGATGAAAAGGCTCACCTTACTGCTCTTGTCTCCTCTGCTGTTCCTCTTGGCTGAGGCAGTCATCTTGCCTGTGTCCCAGCAGGAAGCCCACTTACCCTGAGAGCAGGCGAGCTGTGTTTCAGAACTGGACCCTGTCTACCCTCTGGGGATGGTGCTGGGCTTGACTCGATGATGCCGGTGAGCACCCGCTGGTCCGCAGAGAGGATTTGTGACTGGAGTGCAGAGTAATGCTCCGTTTTGGGTGCAGTCAGCATCTCCCTTGCCTCCTCAAACCCCTGCTTCCCCTCTCCTAGATTTGTTCATCTTGTCCTAATTAAAAGAAAGAAAACGAGCAGAGATACGGGGGCGGCTGCAGTCTCTCATGAAGCGCAGGTTTGGGGTTTTATTTAAACTTGGTTAAAGAGCGCTACATAATATCATGGAGGTGACGTAATATGAATCTTGTAGGAAATACAATGGAAGCCCAAAGATGTCACTGTATGAACGCCTAGAGCAGAATAAAGATTCATCTCCTTTCTGTGGGCTGGTTGGTTTCTTTGAATCTTACGAAAATTTACAGCTAGGATTTAATTCTCATATGAGTTTCTAGGAGACAGTTCAGCAAAGATGTAGAAAGGCAATCATTGTCTTCTGAAATGTAAGGGTACTTTTGTTAAAGAGCTTATCGCTCTCTTATTGAGAATTTTATTCAAAGCTGCAGAGCATTCATATGCCACTTGTGTGAGTCTCGGAGGTGGAATTGGATTATCCTTCAAACACGCCAGAGGGTGTCTCTTCTCTCCTGCTAAATCTAGAAATGAGCATTGAAAAGGGGTGTTATGTTGTAATGTATATAATATTACATAATCAGGGGCAACGACGTCAGTGATAGTTGTTTGAAATTTTATAGTAGCTTTACAGATATTAACTAAATGCACCTTCACAACTTCTTTTGAGACAAATCTTTTGTAAGCTGGTGACTTTCAACTGTCCAGGGAAGCACAGATAGATGTGTGCAGTATGCCTGGAAAAGAGACCTAAGTATTAAAATGAGGAAGCAAACAAGTAACCAGAATATAGTGACTTGAGTTGGCATGTGGAGTGGACCAGAGGATCTTAAAGCTGTGCTTCGGAAGTGCCATGATGACCCTGCAGCTCACAGGGCTTTATATTTTGTCAGAAAGAAGCTACCCACGATGGTAGTGACCTCTGCAACCCCGTCTGGGCTGTGGCTCAGCTCAATACTGACTCAGAGGGAAAGCTGCTGCCTGCACCGCCGCTTCCTGCATCGTAGAAAAGTCTCCAGTGCAAGTAAGAGTTTAAATGGAAGCGCCAAAGAGTCATTTTGACAGGAGGGGCTGCTCAGGAGCTAGTGCAATTTTATATGGAAAGTTTCACAAGGGGTTGAACGGTGACAGCTTGAGGTTAGCTAATAGCAAATGAAACAGCTTATTCTCCTGGGACATCACTTTGTGCATCCAGTGTCACTCCCCTGTTTGCATGAGGGCAGGACATTTGCAAATGTGGCTGAGGCCTTCGACGTAGGGCGGCAGTTTGAGGAGGTGACGGGACTGTAGGTGGAGGGATGGAAACTTTCGCAGACCCTGCCCTTGCTCTCTGTTTTGTGCTTACTGGATAACCTGAGCCTTCCAGGCTGTCAGTCTGGCAGTGTGAAATCCACTTAAAAAGTAAAAGTCTACAGGAAGAACCTGACTTCTTTATAGCAATAAAAGCAGGCAGAGCTCACCCGCTCCTGGGTGTGCATGTACATGGCCTCCAGATGAGACCTTTGCTGTCATTTCCTCATAGTTCTGCACAGTTGATTTTGTTGCCTTAAATGTGAAGGGCAGGAACCTGCATTTGGTAGTGTGAATATCTTTGCTTATAAATCTTTCCTGCTGAACAGAGGAGGAAGGGAAAATCAGTGTTGGCAGCACCACCGATATCACTTTGTTCCTCATGAAATCACCATGTAAGCCTTAAAATCTTTACATCAGCTGTGCGCATGGGGCTAGGGCCAGCAGCTAGGTCTTGGGGCACGTTGACTTAGTCCCGTCCGTGGCACCTTGTGCTGTATAACAGGGAAAAAGTACTCGCACCCTCTGTCCTGCTTTTTCCATCCACGCAGTGGAGATAGTAACATCACCCTGAGTCTGCTGAGAGAGCGTGGTGGTGAGAAGGACAAGGAGAGCATCTGGGAGGTGATCTGAGCGCACAGAGCACTAGAGACCTGCAAAGTGTGTTGGTTGCTTGAAGTTCTGTATAATCAGACTAAATGAGCCTTGAAGGGTTTCTGTTTTTCTTCCTGCTCGTTAACCTCCGAGTTAATCTGAGTTCAAACAGCAAATTGGAAGTACTCCTACAAGGAAAAGAAAAAAAAAAAGGCAGAAAATAAAGCAGGTATCTTATCTGAGTTAGTCTTAACTGCATAATGCCCTGCAGAAGGAGAAGTAGGAAATGCTAGGCAGGAATAGGAAGTACACTAGTAAAGCAGTAATAGGCTTGTATTTTTAAACATTTAAATACACACTTCATACAGAAGTGGTGCAATCTCACATGGGGCCAAAAGCTAATGCGGAAGGCTGGTCTGCAGCAGAAAATGCATGTGGTTAAGCCTGCTCTCCCGTGCAGACTGTAGCACAGCCATGTATTGCACCGTCTTGCTGAACCGAGCCTGGATTTGCAAAAAGGGCAATGAATGCTGGGGCATTTACAATTAGGTGCCTAATTTAAGATGCTCTGAAGTGATTTTCAGAGTCTGGATACCAAGCACCGTTCTTCAGACATACCCTCAGAAGATGTCCCTTGTATTTTGAAACAGAGGCATCCGGAAGAACCATTTGCCTTTGAAAATGTCTTCTTGTGCATGTAGAAAGTGGGAGTTTGGCTCGTGGGTGCTGCGTCCCTCTGGAGTCAGGGAGATATAAAGGAGCACTTAGGTCTTAGTAAGTGGCAGGACCAGCTTTTTCCCGATAAATACCATCAAAGCCAGCCTGGTCTTGAACTTGAGGGCTGTAACAAGGAGGGCAGAGCTGCTGGGAGTGCCAGCGGTGAGGTGCAGACCTGGGAAGCTAATTGAGCAGAGAGTCCAACCTGAGAGCCAGTTTGATTTGCAGACAGTAGTAAAACATTGATCTTTACCTGAGCTGTATCTGCATTATCTGCTGCTATACAGCTTTATTTTTCCACTTTTCAGTTAAAAAGTATTTGCGGTGTATTACATTAAAATGTAACTTATGACAACTTTATCAAGAAGCCTACAAAAAAACAAAGGTAAGGTGATAAGGTAGTAAAGAAAATCCTTTGCCCTTAGAACCTGTACACAAGGACTCCTTAATGGTGTTACTAACGTGTAATAATAATAAAAATAAAGCTAATAAAAATAAGCTAGCTCTCAGGTGAGGGTTGAGACTGTGGTCATAGAACCGTTATACTCCGTTTCAGTGGGAAAAAGCAATTGATAGTGTTCACACCAACTCAGTCTTTACCAGGCCTTTAATTGATTTATTGTTTTGTCAGTGATGTTGCAGGCGATTTTATACTTGCATGAAAGAAAGTGCTATGAATTTTTTTTTTTTAATCCTCTCCAAAGCCTATGGGAGCCTTATCCAAAACCCATTAAAGACTTTACACTGATATAACAGGCTTGGGATCAGATCTTCAGGGATCCTTACAGCATTAAGTCTGCGGTCTGTTTTGTTTTTCATTTCTCTGATCGATAAAGGGGCTGTAAGGGCTCTGCTTGGCAGAAGGCAGCTAACTGGGAGGAAATGTTTGCACTGCAGATGAGGGTGTGGGGGATGGATTTTATACCATTCAGCTCCCAGTCTGCTGTATAGGTGAAGTCTGTCTCTTTAATAGGTTCTGTTTCAGATTTTACATCAAGTTAGGCCGATATTTAATTCCTTTCCTTAATCCAAGTCCATGTGCTCATTAGTGGGTCAGCAATTGCTTATTTGCATGATTATGTACCACCGCAGCACCAGCCCTTTTATGTAAGCTGCTGTTTCACAACAGAAGTGTGTCCATGCTTTGAATTCGTGCCTTGCTCTTACTTAGAGGGAGGACTTCTATTATAAGTCTTTAAGTGTTAGGGAAGGCCCTCAGCCTTCAAAAAGCCCTCCTGCAGTCAGAGGGGCTCAGCGGGTCGGCAGTTTCTGGTTTTAAAAAAAAAAAAAAGCGTGCTTTCAGAAATTACAAACTGCCTTTAAAACATGTACAGCTACATACAGGCAAACTTAGTGAGTCTGATCATGAATCTGAAATGGAGTCAGCAAGGACATACTCAGACCATGTTAAAATACAACAGTTGAAAAAGATTCCCATTGAATAATAGCAAAGTTGATGTAGTAAAATCTCGGGGGTTATGCTGCAGTTTTTGCAAAAATACTCAATCCCTCCTACTATGATAATTAGCCACCCTGTGCGTGTTGGAATAGAGGGTGAAACCCGGTGATGTCTTTGTAGATTATGTATTTTTTGCAGGGACATGTGTACCTGCTGGTGAAGGTGCCTGCACAGCCTTCCCTAGCCTGAGCTCTCCTGGCACGGGTACTTGTGGTGGTGGGACGTGTTGCTTCGGACAGGCAGGCAGGACCTGGCGTCTGCCAAGGAGCTGCACAGTGGGAAATCTGGTGCGGGTCCTCTCTTTTTTGGCTCGCCCTCTCTGGTTGGGGAGGGCGGCAGATCTGTGGTGAGCTTCGGGAACTTCGCGGTTGCAAAGACAAGCCCCATGTTGTGTCACCCAAGGGTGAGGGAAAGGGTCAGTCTCCTACAGGAAGGGCGGGAGGAAGGCAAAGGGTGAAAGGAGCATGGACCTGGGGTCAGGAGCTGGAGGAGCAGCTTAATTTCATTTCTAATAGTCAATATGTGGATCCCAAATGTAAAGGCTGGCATTTCGGATACTGCTGGGGAAAGCTCAGTCCCAGGCTGTCCACAACTCCTTTTCTGCGCATAGTTGAAAATCATGGAAAAATAACGAACCCGAGCAGTGATTCAAACAAGAAGTCTGGATAAATTTAGCTCAAATATTCTTGGTATGTTTGTGGTCGCTGTGGAAATTACATCACTGCTTCTTTTAATGATCAGAATATCGCTTGGAAAACTGGCATGGCTACCCGAGAAGAGCTCAAAATGAAATCTTTTAAAAGCATGTATGTCTTTGGAATTGCTTCACCTGCAGTTAGTTGGTTTTGGGGTTATTTGTTTTATTCCCATCTTGGTCAAGGAGTATTTTGACTAGAGGTTATTGCTGCTTAATTGAAAAGCCACAAGGTTTAGAGCTGATACACTCTGCAGTGTGATTATCTACTTAACGTAAAAATTCTGTCTGGGGAGTAAGATTCAAAAAGAGTGCTGGTAATTGCTGAAGACAAGACCTCCTCCAGAATCTGCCTGCATGTCTTTCTGTCTTGCACATCAAAGAGCCTTTGAAAATGCTTTTATTTTTGCATCAAACAGGAACATTCTTTTCTTTTCTTTTTTTTTTTTTTTTTTTTTTTTNTTTGGTAACACTAATGGACAAGATCCCTTTTCAGATCTCAAATGTAGCTTGAAAAACAAAACAGTCTAGCTCCTTAAGTAGGCTTGTAATCATGGTCACAATTCTCCGAAGTTTTGCACCTTCAACCTTTCACACGATGGCAGGGTGGGAATAAAAGCTATCAGATCAAAGTCATTTGCATGGATTGGACCAGTTTCTCAGATGCGATGGATCAGAGTTCATCATAGGTTGGTGGGAAGGGGATGAAATGTGCTTTGCCTAATTTTGCCGTCTCTGCCTTGGAGCAGCCATCTAAAAATGCTGTGGGCTGCAGCAGGTTCACAGCACGTACCTTTGTTTGAACATAGCATCCTCCCAGGCAGAGTCCTTGTGCTCCCTCCACTGAAATGAATGCTGATATTCCCAGACATCAGGAAGACAGAAGAGAGATATCTCCCCATTCCCCCTCTCTGCAAATGCAGGCACTTCTGCCGCTTGTAGGTTTTGTCGCAAGTGAGGGAAGGTTTATTGTATTTGGTAGCCCCCATTAAAGCTTTGGCAGCACATCACTACACAGCCTGATTCAGGACCAGCACTGTCTTGGCCAACAGCAGAGGTCTTTTCATCAGCCTTTCCCTTCTGCTCCAGACACAGCTGTTAAGGTAATCTTCCCTCGGATATATTCTGTCCCAGAAACCGGCATCTCGGAGTATCTGCTCCTGCTCACGTGGAAGCTGGTGGAAGTGCTCACGTTGAGTTCGGTAGAAGCTGGACTGGAGCCTCGCTTTCTCCACTGTTTTGGGTTTTTTCTTTTCCAGACTATCATATTCATCTCTTTCTTCTGATGCTCTTCCCAGCTCTGCACTTCCCTTGGCTCTGCTGTTGCCAAATTGCCCGTTCAACTGTCTTGATGCCAACCATGTCCAATATCTTGATTGCATTTTCTTTTCGTCTGCATGCAACACTTTTACCTAAACTAATCTAGAGTTGTTGTCTTGATGATAAATGAGAACTGAGGATAGCAAAGGGTAAGGTATTTTATTAGGCTAGCAGACACTGTTAAAGGAGCACATTGAACTGTGTCCAACATGGACTAAGCTTGGATTTTGCTGCGTGGGGTGTTTACCCCCTCAAATCTCTTGAAAGGCTTCTTTCCTTAGATGTGTCTGCTTTTTCCTAGATCTATCAGTTTGTTTAATAAAAGATATTCTCTCTTTCTACAAATGTCCCTCAAAGCAGCCTGTGAAGCCGTTACAATCTCACATGTTACGACTGTTAGTGCCTGGTAGCTGGGTTAACTTCTGCGCACACGTAAAATGGGAATGCAGGCTGTAGGGCTGAAAGGAGCGTGTGGGTCAGTGTCCTGGTGTCACACTCCTAAACCTTATGCAAGGCCTGTTTTAAGTGAGTTGACTTGTCTGTTGCTTCTGCTTTTTCTGGAATACTGTTCCAAAGCCTCATTTCTCCAACATTTTAAACTTTCTTCTAATTGGCAGCCAAAATGTATTCATACCCTGTACATAAATAGCTCTTCTCCTTCCCTGGTGTCTCCCTCTGGATGTATTTATAGACAGTATTCCCATCCCTGTCCAACCTTCATTTTTCCAGGCTCAACAAGCCAAGCTCTTTTCAGCTGTAGTTTTGTAATTAGACTGTCCGTTTCTTCGATTCGTCTTCTCCACCTCTTCCAGATTCTCTTAATCTTGCTTGAACACGATAAACTGGAGTTGTGCAAAGTATTTTACATATCTTTTTAATGTTGCTTTCCCTTTTTTCCTCCTCTCTGGCCAGCCTTTCCAAAATCTTCCTATGTCCAGGTTCTGCAAGAGACCTGCTGTGTTCCTTGGGGAAGGGAGGAGGGACACCGGTGGCCACGCAGGTGCCAGCAGATACCCAGGACCCCTGCCATGTGATGGAGGGATGGAGGACTGGGCTTGCTGCTGTGGCCTAAGGGGACCTGGTGGAGCAGCCATGAGCTTCATCCTACCGCTTTCATCACCTTTTTCTGAAAGCCCCGCTGGGGGCTTGTCTTTCCCGGTAGCATCCGTGGAGTTTCATGGGGCTGGACAGACAGACATTGGCTGCTTCTGTGCTATTATTTTTGACCAGCAGTTGGGTTGGAGTGTCGTAAATGGTTTTTCTATTTAGGAGGGTGTTTACGTGTGTTATTAAAGTGAATCATAAGCTTAGGAGCTGCTTTTCTCAACTCAGACAAGCTGTGGAATTGCTGGATGTGGCTTTGGTAGAGCCAGTAGAGGACTCGGACTCAGAAGAGACCTGAGCAGAGACCTTGGGCCCGTCCTCCCTCACACGCACACAGGGACTCCCTCCCTGAATTCTTCCAGCCGTAGCCTCTCACAGCTGGGGCTAAAAGCATTTGCTTCTTTCTAAAGCTGGCATTAAATACATGTCTAAGGAGGGTGTAGCAGAAGAGGGCTGGCCATGACTTGGTGCTTCCCCAATGTGAATAATTAATAACCTTTTTTTTAGAAGAATGTTGAGCAAATTATTTCTTTGAAAGAGACAAAACATTGATGCATGGAATTTTTTCCGTTCTGATGAAAGCTTGAATAGAAGAAAGGAAAAGTTTCAAAAGAAACCAAAGTTAGCCATGAAATTTTATTTTACGAAGTTTCAAATCAAATCCAATCTTGGTTTGGTTTCATGGCTATAATATTTGATTCAGTTGGACGGGAATGGTCTCACTAGAGACACCTTTCATCATTTAATAATCCTCTCTTTCCAGCCATGCCTGGAAATGAGCACAAAGAAAATCCAAAAGTGTAGTCATACTTCTGCATGCTTAATGTATATCTTCCAATTTAAAATTTGGAAAGCAAGAGTGGCATAGCTGGCCTTGCATGCAAAAGCATATTTCTGAATGATTCAAGCTGTAGGATTGGAACCAAATCACTGAGGCCAAAAGACAAAAATAGAAACTTTCACTTAGAGCTGAGTCATTTGTATTTTCAATATGGCAATAGGCTCTGTGGCCATTGGGAGCTTTCGTGATTCCCTCAATCTGTTTCCCTTGGGGGTGGAAATTAGTGCCGTCATTATTCTCTGTGGTCTTTGCTGATCCTTTGCACCCCGAAGAGGGAAGTACGGGAGGGATGCGGGGCATCCCCCTTCGCTGTGAGAGCCAGCCTTTGCCCTGTCCTTGCCAGAGGTCAGCCCCATCCCATTCCTGCCCTGCCCAAAAGCTAGTAGTGTGTCTACCAGGGATGGTGGTGCCTTCACAAGACAATCTGCCCACTGAGAAATGTGTTGTGGCCACTGATGCTCTGAGTGCTCCTACAGATCAAAAGGGATGAACATGTGAAGCTGCTTAGGCCTGGCACGTGTACTTAGGGGAGAGAGTAAAACATCACTGTCGTCAACAACGGCCCAATTTGTCATGCTGGTAAGCTGGGGATGGCAGGGTTAGCGAAGGGCTGCCTGCTTGTGTTTGGTACCCAGCCGCTTGGTGAAAAGTCGGAAGGAGAAGAGAGAGGAGGAAGAGGAGGCAGCAGCCCCGTGTTTGCTGTTGGCTGCTGCCATTCGTTCAGGATGGGGAGGTTGTCTTGGTGGTTTCTGTTGCAGCTAAAGGGAGCTTTATAAACAGAGAGGGTGAAACTAAAGGTGGGGTGTGGAGCAATGGGAGCCTTGCGTGCTGGTATGCATGGCCAGCTGGGGATTTGTGTGGGGTTTATCAGTACACGAGAGGCTGGCTGCATCCCCCGGCGCCCAGGGCAGACGAAGGAGTGCCCAGTCACCATGCTGATGAGCTGCCTCAGCTCTGACTCTGCGGTGAGGATTGCAGTCCTGCTGTCTCTCTTCCATCAGGCATAGCCCAGGGCAGTGGAAGTGGTGCGTGCACTTTTAAAACAGCCTCTGGGGAGCATTGTGTCTAAGGTAGAGCTGTCCTCCTGCATGCAGAGCACAAGAGAAGAGGCACGTCCTAGGCCATCACGTCTAGTAGCCCTTGCTGCTTTTCCCTAGATAGCTGCAGGTGTTGTTAGTGACCCCGAAGCTCCCTTGCACTTTCCAACGTGATTTGCACGCTGACTCGATGGCTTTGCTCCAATGGTCATGCTCCAGTGTGTATTTCTTTGTGCTCTCTCTGAGCTCATTGCCTTGTAATGGCTTTGTGTAGCCTCTTTTGTACTTCAGCAAAGTAAGAACAACCAGCTCGGTTTCATTTGAACTTCTTGGACAATGCAAATAATTTCCAGAGTCCTGGGGATCTGAGAGGCTCGTGCACGAATGCAGGAGCCTGCTCAGATCTGGTAGCTTTTCAGCTCCAGCTTAGTGCTGGCTCTGACAGACAGACAGACAGCTTCACACAGCCATTCAAGTGTCTGTGATACTGCCCACTAAAGACTTCTGAGTCTCAGTGTTACTAGTATTTGAGGCTTTTCTGTCCCCTCTTTCCCCATTATCCTGGACGATGGAGAAACGATTGTGTAAGTGTAGAGCTAAAGCTTTCAGAGGCGTCTGTTTTTTGTAATTCCGTTCTGGAGCCCCTTAAAAAGGCAGGAGTCCAGAGCATTTTTCCATCCAGGACTTAATATTTTCCTTTCAGGTTTGCATTAGCAAATGTTTTTTTTCCTTGCAGGTTAAGAGCGTTTCTAAATAAAAAATTTCCAATGGCTCTGGTGATAATTGGTCACTTCGCATTGCTGTACCCAAAATTGTCAGCATGCCCTTTACAAGATCCTGTATGCTTGCTGGAAAATGTTTAATGCAGATCAGCACTTTGCATGCATGGTACTGGCATGTAAACAATTTAAAAATAATTCCAGATTATGCAATAATAGTGGAAAATATCCCTTCAGTACTGGATTTTTGTCTTTGAAGCGTTCTTCTGTGTTTCAGATCTGGTCTTTTGTAGGATTACAAGTTTCCTTCTGGGGCAATGAGCATTGATTGTAAGCTAAGTTGTAGATGCGGGTTTCTTTTGTACTCAATGCATCATCTTTTCCACTGCCTTGGCAGGCAGATCTTAGTGTAGAGCCACTCCTTTAATTAGCTGGAATAATGGATGTTTGGGTGAAATGGAACCACAAAAAATAGGCAGAAGTGGTGTGTGGAGGGTTCCCTCTCCGTCCTGAGAAGCTGGCACACCTCAACTCGTTGTGAAGAGATATTAATCAGGGTCAGAGGGACATGGCCCAATTCTGGCTTGGTCTCTCCGGTGCAGATGCTGAATTTCCCAGATAAACCATTCTGTTATCGCTCAGTTGGATTTACCATAACTTTCTCTCCTTGTCTTCTCATGGGGGGAGGTTATAAGTGGTTTTGACCATTTTTTTAATCCTGCTGGGAGCATTTTATAGCGGAATTGGTTGGGCCATCTGTATTTTTGCCCAAATCTGAGAACAAGGTGAAATAGATCATAGGGTTCTTGCTGCAGGACCCTCCTTTGCATGGTTCTGGGCCAGGTCCTGGCTATGGGGCCACTCAGCCCGAGTGTAAGTGGGCAGGCGGGGGAGTAACTTCCCTCCTGGGGACAGACCTTGGTCCATGACTGTATTTTTTAAGAAATGAATGATTGAAATAAATGAACGAAACCTTTTAACCTTTTTAAACAATGAATGAAACCCTGTTTTGAAGCGTCAGCTAATTAGAGAAGGAACACAGAAGCTATCTTTGTTTCATAAACCATTTTCATGGACTCGGACTGATTTAAATCTTTTTTTTTTTAATTAAAGAACCCAGGGTTTTGGGTTTTCTTCTTGGTTTAGGATGGGAATTGTTTTTCAGTATCTCAAAGATTTCCATAGGATTGAAATTTTTTTCTTGCCCACCTAAGTGGAAGGTGCAGTGTAGGACAGATCCATCATCCTTTGAAATCACTAGAGGCTTCCTGTTGGCTGTTGTTTGGTTTATCAATCTGAAGTTTTTCAAAGCAACAGAAGATACAGGAGTCTGTTACAGAGACTCAGAAATAACATGGCTTTTCATTAGTTTTGCAAACCAGCCTGCCAAAGCTTCCATAGGGTAGTACTGAAAAATGTTCAGCGACACTTGTGACTTTTTAAGCATTTGGGGGGGGTTGGCTTTAAATATCCAGCACATTTTAAACCTCATCTCTGTCCCATTTCTTTGTTTGCTCTGTGGCAGCACTCAGAAGTCAAAACGGCAAAAGATTAAGCTGGTAAAGGTTAGCTGTAGCCATCTGGTACTGTTGAGGAATTAATGTCTGAGCTCAGCCCGGAGAGGCGGCCTCCCTGCCCACCCCCATCCCCAGATCCTCTCCGAACCAGAGGCTTGGATTTCACTGTAATGGGACATGGAGATGAAAATAACTGTCAAGGCTAAAATGTAGTAGTTAATTCAGACAAAGGAGCAGCCAGCCAGCCAAAAGACATTACATCCAGTGGCCGCTGTAAGAGCTGCTTGTGCTGAAGCAGAGGTGGGTGGCTAACAGTCCAAGGAATTAATAGCTTAATTGAGCATCGCTGAATGGGATGCTGTGTTAAAGTGATCATCTCGATTTGCTCCCATCTCTGGAAATACCTGCACACATTATGACAAGGTCAGTAGCAGTTTTAAAGTTCTATTATTGTTGTAATTCTGCTTTGGAGTAAGTTAGCCTCCTTTCCTGTTTTATCCTGTGTTAAGCATCTCATTCATGTCTTTCTGTGCTAAATAAAAATATCCTAGTTAGTTGCCAAAGAACTCCTGCCTTATCAAAGCGACTAATGTTGCACTTACACGCTCCGTGAGGTTATGTGTCAGAGACAGGAATGCAGTGATTTGGGATATAAAGATAATAATCATCTATACAGTGTGCTGTTTTGTTATGCAGCCGTCTGTTGATTCACAGCATTGACCTGCAAACCCTCAGCTTTTTGCTGATAATGCCGTATTGTCGATTTAGAAATTTTAGATTTTTTTTTTCACCTGCTGTAATAACAAGGCCTGAGACAGGGTGTCACTACCTGTATCTCTGAAATTCTCATGGTACCCTTTATTATTAATAAGACTTGGTTTTGTTTTGTTTCTCTGAGCTGGGACATCAGTCTGTTGCACTTTAGAATTTATACCCTTGTAACCTTTGAATGGCAATAACATAACACTGCTTTTCTATTGATAACCACTGTTTCCATTGGAATATTTTTTAAAAGAAAATTAGTCTTGCCCTTAGCTTTTGTAAAAGGCTGTTACTGCAAAGCCAAGCTTAAAGTCTACTTCCAAAGTATAAAACATAGAAATCAAGAGTGGGGGATATTTCCAAAGTTAGTTGCTTTGATACAAGCTGTTAAGTTGTGTGAGGAATAGATGAAGGGTGCGTTTTTAACGTCGGCAAATGCCTCCTGTTTTCCCCTTACAAAGAGCACTTGGTTTGCTTACAGTCATTAGAAGGCAAGCAAAGAAAAGAAGCCGTGGGTCTATGGAGGAATTAAATAAAGATGATGCAGAGGTGATCTGAATGATAGGGAGTAAACCCCGTGACCTTATTTTCATTGGCATTCAAACGTGTTAGAGAAATGAACCCACACCATAGCACCTCAGTTAAAATGGGCTGCATTTATCTCTTTTCCTGCCAGAAGAGGGGTGCTGATTTGGGGCAGTGGTTTTAGAGGAACCTGTGCCAACACAGGAACTCTGTCCCAGATCTGTGTGCAATAAAGCAAAAGCTAAAGGAAATCAGAACGGGGGTGTAAGAGCTGAAGTACTGGTAGAATATCATAGCTTGCTATGCTGTTTTGCATATTTGTTACATCCAGGCTTAAATACTCAGCATGTTGCATGATCAAGTCCAAAAATAGAGGTTCAATGTTATTCAGCTTCAGTATTGCTCTTATATCTTGTTGTTCAAGGCTATACGCAAGTGAGGTGACTCTGTTATGAAAGCCACGAAGAGCTCCGGTAAAGGGCATGAGATTTGTAGGGTTAAAACCAGAGGCAGAATTTCTTTGGATTTCAGCCCAGATTTTTGCTAAAAATGGCTGATGCATGTATTGGCAAAACTTTATTCCCAGCCTACATGAATGCCAGTACTGATGATAGTTCAGTCATGCATCCTGTAGAAATAAAACAGTCTTTAGTCAGTAGAATGTAATTTTCCTCATTTTTTTTCTACTGGTGACTATAAATTAAGCGTATAAAACATACTGCTTCTTATTTTCCATTTGTGTTTCAGAAGTCAATATATCATTTACTAAGTCACCAAGAAGTCTTCTGTGAATTGGGTAATTTGGTTGGCGAGATGCTTAGCTTTGCAATGGGTAGCTTCTGTGTTTTTTGGGAACTTAGGAATGGATGGCCCACCTTCTCTAATTTAACCTTCAATTTAACTTTGAAGAATCATGTGAGTACAGCTGTTGGCTGAGGGCAAGCTTTTTTATTACTCTGTATCTCACCAGTTTTGCTCTGTTCAGGCTTGTAATTAGTTCAATTGCAAGGTCTTTTTTTGCTGAAGACCTTTGGCAGCTTTTTTCCTCAGGTCTTAGGCAGGAGGTCAATTTACTCTGCAGAATGCAATCATAGAAAGTTTTGATGACAGCTACGTGAGAAACTTGAATGATGAGTAGCATTATCTTTCTGCCAAGAATATTTAAATATAAATATATTGGTTTCAAACAGTAGAATTGCCCAGATTTCTTACATTCAATGACGCTTTGTTGAATTCTACTTGATGGATGTTCAGATGTTCAAAACTGGGCAGCTTTGGTTAGATGAATAAAGAGTTCTTATTTGCCTAAGACAAGACTGAAATTGAGTTTAGGGACTAAAATTAATATCCCAAAGACTCTGATTAAACTGCCAGCTAACTCTGGGAGCATGTAAACTCCATGAAGCCAGCTATTTGTGAGGTTCCTGTTCCTGGAGTGCCCAGAAGTCTACACCTAACGTACATGAGCAGACTGCGATGGCTGATGGCCAGCCCGTGTTCTCCAAACAGTGGTGAAGGTAGCAGTGGTTGTAACTAAGCCATTACACTACAAAGGACTTAAGAAGTTTTGAGAGGGCCAAAAATGTAAGAGGAAGCATGACACATTAGCCAAGTAGTTTTGTGAAGTAGTTGTTCAGTAAAACACAGAAGCGATATTGGGATTAGGGTCTAGCTTGCGGAGTTCCTCCTTCCCTCAGTGACAACATTGTGGTCCTTCTTGTGCTCCCTGGCCAACTGATTTGGTAGTCCTCCCTGCACGCTGGGGCCGTTCCAATATGAGAGGTGGAAAATGCTCCTGTAAGAAGAGCTCTGGTGCGCAGGATGCGTGAGAGGTTGGCTGGAGACCTCTCTAATAGATAAGGAAGTGACACCAGGATCTCCCAGATCCCGAATGAATCTCTGACCATGAGATACTCGCATCTCCACCTTCCCTGGCCATCATTTAAAAAGAAAGAATGATGTCCCTGCTCAATTCTTTGGCAAAAAGGATGTGCGTTTACATGTGGAATGGCTGCAGATGTGGGTCTTGAGTGATAGTCCCCAAAATCAGGATTGAGGCTGGAAGGGAGTAAAATTTGTTCCTCCTTTCAGTATTTTTTTAGTCACCAGATTAAAGTTGCTGTGCTCTGTCAGCCCTGATTTGCAGGGCTTCCTGCTCAGCTTTCCAGCTGTTTTGTATCTCCGATGTGAGGCATTTTTTTCCTCCAAGGGGAATTCCAGTGCTTCTCTCTAGGTTCAGGATTTCATCACAGGGCGCCAGGCGCGGGGAGGCTGCGTGTTCCTGTAACTGCACTGTTTTCTTGGATCTGTACTTATTGATTTTACTTAGTCCAGTTCTGAGTTGTTTAGACTGGAGAACTATTTTGCTGTAAAGTTCTCTTTTCTATCACCCTTTAAACAGTTACTTGCCTAAGAATCATTTGCATTTCCTACCTTGGTGTCCATTAAAAAGAGAATTAAATCACACACAATATTCTCAGAGATCCCTTACAGGTGTGTGGTCTGCTCTAAAAGACTGGACCAAATGCTGGATGAATTTCTTTTCCCAGGTACCCCCTAAAACTGCAGAATTATGAAGGCATTGCACCTATTAACATGAACTCTGAGGTGCTGTTTATTATGCTCTAAAATAACACCACATTCATCTGCCTTGATTTCTGCTGCTTGTCCTTCACACGTTCTGCATCATCTGAGAAAGGTTATTGATGCGGGCACACTTTTAATGGCACGAATCTCTGGAGCCGTCTCCGATGTCTGAGTGATTTGAGCTTCATTTAAATAATTAATGAGAAGTATTAGTCAGAAGCTATTGGTGATTCAGACTGCATTATTCAAAGATATTTACTGACAGTTATAGGTTGGTCCAAATTTACTTATTTTTCCAGGCTGCATTAAATTAGGCCCTGCATG
>VYZW01005642.1:38304-136652 GCA_013401315.1 Balaeniceps rex
CCACAGCAAACCACTGTCTTGCTAGAGGGGAAGTGCTCCATTTTTACAGGAACAGGTAGCAAGTGCCAAAAAACCCCCCTGCAGTAAGGTGGTCGGGCACAGATTCCAGATGTCGATACGTGTAATCGGCATGGAGATAATGTGTAACTTTCCAGTGTGTGCAGTGTGAGATACATTCCCCCCCACCCCCCTTAGAGACCAGAAAAGAGCTTAAACTGCTGCATTTTCCCTAGGAGATGTTTTGCCAAGAATTTTACACACAAGCATACAAATGTATGTGTATGTGTGTGATCCTCTTCTGATTTCTTTATCCACTGCCTGGCTAATCTCAGTTACATCACCATCAGTAAAGAAATCTGCAGCCGTTCCACTCAAGATTCACAACAGCATTATTGATGGAGGAATTAGATCACCGTCCTCAGAATATCCCTCCTATGGCAAGAGCGAGGTTCTGTTGGGACGTGTCACGTCATTTAGGAGAAATGCACAACAGCCTTTTTTAATCACCTTACCAAATGGTCTCAAATCTAAGTAAATATTTTTCGTATTTATAGTTCATCGTTTGCCCAAGAGCAGTGGGGTTTCTTGCTTCTGCACAATTTCCAGTCTCTTGCCTTCGTCAGTGCATCCCCTGACATCACTACAGTAGAAGATTTCCATTTAGTTTTCAGGACTCGTATTGAGAAATTCTTTCCTTGGCAGGAGAGGGGGGAGTCTACAGAGGTTTTCCTTGCCCTTCTGAAGAGCAGTAAGCCGCCCAGAGTCAGGCTGTACCCCGGAGCTAACATCCTCTGAACACCATCCTTCTCTTGTTTGAGCACAAAGCTCACCAGCCGGTGCCAAGTGGAGAAGGGTTGAGCTGATCAGTGGCCTCTCCAAGTTCAGCATCACAGACCTTTGGCATCAAAGAAATGGGCTTTTCTGGAAAGATAGTGGAGATGATTAAGTATGAGTTGGGGAGGAAATCCCCTCTCTTCGTGGCATTGCTGTCAGGCTTTCTTTCACTTAATTACATTTTCACCGCAGAGTGCTGAGCCAAGTAAATCCCTAAGGTAACTCCGCTGACATCTGGTTAGTAGCACCAAGATGAATTTGGTCCACTGTCCCTAAGTCAGATGAGGGGGCTTGGCTGCTCCTCCAGGTTGCAGTACTCAATTAGAAGAGACACTGTCAGTCTTTGGCTCTGGATGGGGAGGAGGACTGAGTGCAAGGCACTTACTGCTGAGATTCAAAAAGCTGCCTAGGAGATGAGGACACCTACCCCGCAGCGTTCATAGCAGGTGTTGGATTTCACAGTCGTGTCTGTGGTTTGAGAAGTCACTGTCTGAATTCTGCAGCTATCTTTCTATCACATTAAATACCCTGAGGCCATGGCTCTGCACCATTGAGGTAAATGATACACAGCGATCTAAATGCAAAATAGAGATCAGTGTCAGTCTGAAAGGAGAAGCAGCAGAGGCGCATGGTCCTGCTTGCACCTGCTAAAAGCAGGCTACAGATCCTCTTATTACTGCATTGGTCAGTGTACTCAAGGACAAGTACTTTTTTGTACTGAAATAAGAGCCTGGGCCCACTGTAAAGAGCATCATCTTGAAACGAAGCAGGAACTGAGGGAGGGGATAAGCACCATCAGTTCTTTTTTCTGATTTTTTTATTGCAGCTTTCTTGGGCGCAGTTTAATTAAGCAGGAAGAGAAAAGAGGGAGTTGGAGTCTGTAGTGCATTTTTACTCCTGGCTCCCCTGGGAGAAGAGGAGATGTTACTGTCCCATTATATGGGCTGGCAAACAGAGTCTGGGTAGCCTGAGACAGTGACTGGTGTCCCACAAGAAATCTGGGGCTCTGGAGTCTGAATTCAGGATCTGAACGACGAGCACCTGCTTTCTCCTGTGAGGAGGAAACCAAACAAGCAAGCCAGCTCTCCAGGCCTTTGTTCCCATCGCTGCCAGAATTTCAAAGCCCTCGTGTGGTTATTCACATCCTCTGTGTAACTGAAGGACCTGTGGATAGCCTTTTGCATGGAATATTTGCCCAGATTTTTGGCTGTAAATCTCAGTTTTCTTGCTTCTGTTTGTTTATGTAAAATATGTGAATAGTTCACGGGGTTCAATACCCTGGTCATGGATGTTTATCTTAGGAAGGGTGCTACGGAGCATCCCACTTTAGATCAGATGCTAAAAGATGTTTAAAAAAAAGCCAGGAAGATTTTCCTTACCTGTTTTCTTTTTGGGCCGTGGTGCAGATCCTATGCATCCACAGCCATTGTGGCAATACCGTTGCCAAAGGAGAAAGTGCCAGGATGCCAGCCCTTCCATCTCGGTGTACTGTTGAAAGTTGTCCTGAACTTCCAGGGTAAATCTCCGCTGGACAACGTCTTTGTTCTGTGTCCTGGCCAATGCAGTGCTAGTCTTCGGTGATCATAATATACATGGGATAATAATCAACAGCTTCAGTGCTGAGGCCAACTTTCAAAGTAATTTCACTGTTTTCCTTGTTGCAGGGTTAAAAGTAGCTTTAGTCTCACAGCCAGATCTTCATCCCAGATTGATCTACCACCTTGCTCCAGCAGCATGGGGTCAGTAAAAGCTGTTTCAGCCACTTCCTGAGATCTCTGTGAAGGGCGTTGCTATTCCCTTCTGTTGGCAGATGGCAAGTTGTGAAGGGAAGTAGAGGAAAGAGCACGGCTGATCTTCACGGCTTCATTTTTGAGGTTGAGTCTCCCTCTGAGCAAGGTCTTTGTGATGGTTACAGGAGATAATTGATGGGTCTGATAGGCAGGCCGAGACGAATCCACCTTTCTGTAAAGATCAGTGCTGTGTTAGTATTTCCATACCCCATGTCTTGACATGGGTAAGCGGGAAGCCCCTTCCTTACTAGCAGTTAATTTTTAGACCATAGACGTGTTGACTGGAACTGCTGCCTAAAAGCTTGGATTTTCCCCTATTCATTCTGGTTTACCCCCTCCGCCCCCATTTTGGCTGAGTCTCAGCATAGCTTTTGAAAAAAATCGGCGTTCCTGGAAAGAAAGTATCAGGACAGAGTATGCATTGCCAGCCAAGGTTAGTTGTTAAAACGCCTAATTCCCTGTTAAAACGTTTCTCGCGTATCTAGGCAGACTGTGCTTGTATATACTGTCAGTAGCTGGATCTTTGTTACACCTTGCTCTTCTAGCTTGAAAAGGCCATTCCTATTAAAAATCTCCACGAAACACATGTAGTTGGGGATCAGGCCTTTTCTTAACTCTTTCTTAAGCCAAGGGATTTGTTTTTGCTAATGCAGGGCATGTGATTTTATCCAGCGCTGTTAGGTAGAAGGGTGATGGGTTTTTTCTGTATGAGCAGAAGTCATGGTGTAGGTTTAATTGTCCTGGCATAAAAAGTCTTTTGTTGGCATCACTATAAACCACAATATGGAATAAACTACATCGGTAAGAGAATTTCCTTGCTGATTAAGCTGTATTTCTATCAGGGACAATTTTAGCTGATCTAGGATGGAGCTACAGTGATTGGGGCAATTCAAGGAACCAGAAAAAAAAAAAATCAAGTGTCTCAGCACAAACGTGTGACCCTCAGTGAGGTTTCCTCATGCTGGGAAGATCTTCCAGTCCCTTAGCATCAGTACCACATCCCTACATCTCTCCTGAAGTATGGGGTAGCTAGGGATGGAAAAGGGGATCTGACCTGTGTGTTTATACTCTCTGTTACCATAACTCACAACTGATTGCTGTCCAGTGGTGTAAACAGCTCTTGGGCTGTTACAGGTGAGAGAAAATTACAGAAAACTACATACAGAATTTAAAATGAGTTTGTAAGCAGGAAGCTGTTAAACATGCAGACTTGGAAAATTTAACAGCAAAGCAGAATATGTTTAGTGCCAGTGTGAAAGCTTTGCAGTGTAACTCCCATTAGGTGCTGTATATTTTGCAGCAGCAGTGGATACTCTGCTTAATTTGATTTCTTGTTGCTGCTGGCTTGCTGTGTTTTATACGGATGCCTTGTGGCATGGTGGTGAACGTAGCTTTAGACAAACAGCTCGTGCTCTCTGCCTTGGTTTTCCCAGTGATACAATGGGCGTAATATTTCCATTCATATTTGCAGGGCTTTGCTGAGGCTTCGCTAGTGAACATTTGAAAAACACTATGTCTACACTAAGTACGACTACTGTCAATTTCTAAAAAGTGCAACTGTTTGTGCTTACCCTTTATTCTGTTCTCCTGGACATTTGAACTGTGTGACCCACATTACTTGGAGTTCTGAGTCTCAAATAAGCACTTGAGATAGACCTTCGTTTCCCTTTTCTTTCTCTCCCTTCCCAAAATATATTCCTTTTAACTTTAAACTTGGGGTTAAAAGTCTTAAGAGCTAAATACTGGGAATTGGAAAGCAAATTAAATTTGCTGTCGGGTCCTTGCTGCCTCCTGGTGGAGAATTAACGATCACTTCACTGAGGCTGTCTTTGGGAAGAGTCATGTCAAAAACACTGAGCTTATAAAAACGTTTTGGGACCTAACATTTTAAAAACATGTATTTTGGAACATAGATCTCATTGGAATGCAGTGAGGTGATCTTGAAAACGAAGCCTTGGGTTGTTTACTTGCATTGATGACCAGTTCATGTTTTCTTCTGTCTAAGCTGGAGCCTGAAATAAGTAGTTATGCCTTTCACAACAACTTCTGTTTTTTTTCCAAAAGAGGATAAAACGACTTCCTCGTCTTACTGTCAAAAGCAGCAGAACGTTATCTAGAAAGGAGGCAACTGCCAAAATCATGTCTCTCAGATACTGAAATGTCTTCCTAAATGATACTGAGCAAATTTCTAGTGTTTAGAAATGCTTTACAAGAGGGCGTTTGCCTTTCCTTGCCTTTCCCAGATGTTCCTTTGCAAAACATTAAACTTCCCCAGAACAGTTTGGTTACTTGTTGTTGGAAGGTTTAAGATGGAAGAGCGGTGCCTGGGCATACATTAATTATTCCAGCAACAGGCCTCCTCGTCAGAAGACATTACTACGCTCAGCAGATTACATTACTACACCCTGTCCTCTCTACAGGTGCACAAGCAATGATCCACAAGCATTTCAGAGGTGGGCTGCTCCACAGGGGTTCTGCTGGACTTGCCTGGCCACTGCTGGTGCTCAGAGTCCCTTGGAGCTCTGAGCAGCGATGCAGGCCGTGTCCAAGAGACACAGTGGGGTTCGGGCTGCGGAGTCTGGATTTAAGATGGGTTTCCATGATCTGTCCATATCATGCTGCTAGCATAGGGTACGAATGCGTCTTGCGGGCAGGGAGCCCAGCCCCATGGAAATCAGTGCACGTTGTTGGATGCACAAACCGTTAGAGTCTGTCCGGCTCTCGGATGAGAGTGCTGGTTTCAGGCAAGGGCAGCTCACCCTTTTGGGGCACACTGGGGCTGGTGTGTGGACAGGCAAAGGAGTCCACATCCCCTGCTTGCACTTCCTCATGGTCTTTGGAGTGAGATCAAGGAGCAGCTATATGGTGGGGACTGCTGATATCTAGGCATGATTTCATCCCTGAGTCAATTTAATTCCTAGAAGCAGATTGGAAAGTGAGTAAAATGTTTATGGTCTGTGCTCTGATCTGCCAGATTCCCAGTGGTGTAACACAGGCCGAGAGCAATTGGGATTTTACTAACGTGGTTTTCTCTTCTTTCTTTGACATATGCAGGCTTTGTGTGTGAACTGGTCAAACCTCAAACTGCCCTGGGTGGATCTGGACTGGTTAATTGATATCTCCTGTCAGATAACTGAACTTGATCTCTCTGCCAACTGCCTGGTCTCCCTTCCATCCGTGATCCCATGGGGCCTGATAAACCTCAGGAAGCTCAGCCTGGCTGACAATCAGCTGACGGAGTTACCCAGCGTACAGTCATCCGACGAAATTATATGTACAAGGTGTGTGCGCTGGATGCCTGCAGCAAACCAAACCCATACGGAGAGCAGGTGCAAATAAGTCAGTTGTGCTTGTGTGAAACTGAGTAAGTGAAGAGCATATGCAGGAGCTTCTTGGTTTGTTGTCTGTCTGCTGCAAGGTTTGACTTAAAATTTGCTCTTTGGCATTCTCAGTGTTTCCAAGTTAGTTGTCAGGACAATTACAGGGACTTTCATTCCTGTGTTGTCTCATGTTGCTTCTGCTTTTCTCCCGTTCTGGTGAACCCCGCTCCTCTAAGTCTAAGCCCTGAGCTGACTCAGATTGACATTTTCTGGCTCGTATCAATTATCTGATCTGCTGTCTATCCAGACCACTTCTGGCTGCTCCCTGGAAGGGTTAATTTGCTAAATAGGGTTTTTTGCTTTGCCTTGTGAGAGCGCATTCCAGCTGCTTTCATTCAGACCTAAAGGTGTCCTGGTAAAATAGATGTCTATGGCAACAGGAGTCTTTGCGACCATTTTATTGACGCCTGACTGAGTATCTTCTGTGCTCACAGGTTACTCGAGGTTGATGTATCCAGCAACAGGCTCTCTACTCTCCCTTCTGGATTCCTACATCTTAAAAACCTTAAAAAGCTCATTGCTGCTAAAAATTATATGGAGAAGTTATTTGACGAGGAAAACAGTACGTACAGTCCAGTGTTACACTTACATTTCAAGGCCTGATGTGTAAGGGAGAACCCCAAACTGTTATAATAATGACTTAAAGCCAGTATTAGCTAGAGATGCTTAACATCTCTCAATCCTTTGTCCAAACTACATGAAAAGGCCTGGTCATTTTTTATCGCTCATGAAATCATTTGGGTCTTGTATTCAGCATCTTGCTGGATCAGACTGCTATCGTGCTTACACCAAGTCCCCAATGTTTCGTGTTTTCTAGCAACTAATTGGATTGGCTTAAGGAAGCTGCAGGAGTTTGACGTCTCTGACAACAGGTTGGTGGAACTTCCAACGGTTTTTCTATACTGCTTCAAGTCCCTAAACATACTGAATGTTTCCAGAAATCAGCTGAAAGTGTTTCCAGATCCCTGGGCCTGCCCCTTGGTAAGTCGAACCGCTCTGACAGAGTCAGAGGCTGAAAAAGCTGTTCAAACAATGCAAAAAATATACTGTGATGCTTAAAAAGCTGTCAGATGCCTTAGGCTAAAAGGCTCTTCTGTTTCTGTATGAGTGCCCGTGTCTGATTCGGTTTATGGGTCTCAGATCAAGTCTTTCTGAGGTTCTACCCTGTTCTCACCATGTCGATGGCATTGGTGGAAGACTTCTAGAAACATGTCTTACATGGATGTATTCGTTTTCTCTGTAGTTCATATGAGCAGAAGTATTGTTAGGATCGTTTTACAGAACACTCAGCCTTCATTCGAAGTTAACTTTGCCCAACCCCATGGCTAACTAGGGCCATCTGTATCCACCCATCGCTGTGACTTTATTCCTCATTATTATAGGGGTAGCAGGAGAACAGTATACTTCGGTGAAGTGTTTGTTTATGGTTGAAAAGCAAATAGGGATAATTTTCAAAATAACTTTTGAAATACTTTTTGCCCGCCAAAGAATTTGCCCATCAATTAAGTGAGTGCATCTCCTCAGCAAATCCTGTGTGTCTGCATGCACAATAATTTATCTAGATTGAAATATCTAAAGAGATCACCTAGAAAGAATTTATTAATGCCTTAAACATGTGACAGCTGATCTACCTCATTATTTAAAGAGTTGATTACTACTCTGCGGGTGTTTTTTCTTTTATGTTTTCCAGAAATGTTGTAAAGCATCTAGAAACTCACTGGAATTCCTACCTGACGCGTTGACCATTTTCTGGAAAAATCACCTCAGAGAAGTGGATTTTTCTGAGAACTCACTAAAAGAAGTTCCACCGGGACTCTTCCAGCTTGAAGTAAGTGTCATTTCTTCCTACTTCCCAGTATTTCTCTTAATACCTACTCAGACCTCGAAGTTGTAGCAGTGTCTGCCTGGTTAAGGTAGGAAACTACCTGCTGTTTTTAGCTGACAGAGCCTCTGAGCAGCCCGTAACCTCCTGAATGACTACATTCAGGCCCTCGTCCAGTGTGATATGGTATCTAGCTTTTGACACAGGTCTTCTGAGAACTCTTTGGATGTCTGTGGTTTTCAGATTTTGGAAGCACAGTTTGGAAGACAAACACTGCATTGTAGCTACAAGCTCCAACCATCCAACCATGGATGTTCTCACAAACAGTTGTGTTTTTTCTTAATGTGGCACACCAGTGTTGTGTAATTAAGGATTAGTCTTTTATGCTGAAAATAGCGTGTTTGAATGCCCTGAAGAATGCTAGTTGGCGTCTCTCATCTTTAAGCTTGTGCAGATTAAATAATTCTTGCCAGTGGACATCAGAGATCCATAGTTTTACTTCAAAATTCACATGGTTGTGACATGAAACGAAGCAGAACTTGGGGGTTTCCTCCAAGCTTCCCTTCCAGATTGTGAAACTCAGGATCATGGAGATAGGAACAGAGGTAAATTGTTGTGCAGAAGCTTCATGACTTTAACTCTGGCCTCTGTGGGAAGGATGCTGAAGTGATGGTTCATATCCATATCCAGTTTGGACCTCAGGAGTCTGCTGAAAAGGTGCCTCTTGCTGCTGCCTGGAAGAAGAGTGCTGGGGGTCGTTTGCTCCCTCAGTTGTTTTTAATGATCCCTGCAGATTTGGCTTTGCTTTCTGGTAACCATTTGGTTTCAATTGGCATTTCTCCTGAAATAGATTGAATCCTATGGACTATTGTCTCTGAAACTTGTTTTTTCTGAACCCATTAAAAATAAGCCCAGTGGGTGGGAGCTACCACGACAGATAATAAACACTAGATGGTGCTTCAAGGGCACATTTCTTCGGGTGCTGCTGCTCAGAGGCTGCAGAGGGATGTGAAGGCATCAGAGAAGACCTCAGTGCAGTCTCTGCTGACGGTCTGTCTTCAAAGCTAGCGAGCTTTGGCTGCCTTAAATAATGCCAGTTCTTATCCATGTCTCTTCAGCCTTACCTTCATAAAATAAATACATAGCAGGTATTTTCAGTACCCCAAGGGCTAGAGTGTGGTGAGCAACTAGAAGGTGAAAGCGCTTCACCCTAGATCAGCCCTGGCTTGGGCTACTCCTTGGTTGTAGAGTTTGTGTCAGTGAATAGGGCTGCACTCATGCTCCAGCCCTCTCCAGAAGTAGATGTGGAAGGAGGAGAAATGGGTGGTTAATGTGTTCCTACACATAATGTGCTGAGCAGCAGTGAACTGTCTTCTCCCTGGGAAAAGCTGAGAGCAGGGGAAGCACTGTGACTTGAAAGCATGCCTCTAACCCAGGCTGGTGGGACATGTAGTTTATCACCGGTCTTCGCTTGGTTTGTGGAGGGGTCTTAAGACTAGGACCACCTCACAGTTGCTAATATGATGTATATACTGGAATGTGGTGCTAAGGGAAGCAGAGGCCTTCTCAGCTTTCCTGCCTGTTGCCTTCTAAAGGAACCAATTCTACATGCTCCAAGCCATGTCTTAGTACTCTAGACTAGTTTGCTTCTCTTGAGGAGACCTGACCCTCTCTGGGTGGAAGTATTCAGGTAAGACTGGTCAGCTTTTCCACATCACGAGCTGACCGAGGCAGCCTAACCTGGATGCTGCAGTTCCTTCCCTCTGGTATAGTCTAACGCACCAGAGCCCTTTTTGCATGTTGCGGCAGTAGGTTTGAAGGAAGTTGTCTGCTGCTGCCATTGTCTCACTTCTGGAGGTAACCGTTCTCTTCCTGAAAGGCAGCAAAAATGGAGAAGTTAGAGATAAGAGAGAAGAGGCAATTGCAAAACAAGGACTAGTGATCTCCAGAATTACAGTCGTGAAGAGCCACAGCCAGTTGAAAGTCACCAATTTTCCCCCTGCAGAGCAGGCACATAAGCGTTGCATATAATCTCACCAGGCTCTCAGCTGCCCTGGAGAGTGGCCTTTGTCAGCGTTTGTGGGGGACATGTAACATGGATACAGTTGACTGAAAATGAAGCACCCCAGCTAGACCACACAGAACAAAGTTTGTGCTAATTCTGGAACGTGCAGCCTCCCTTTCCTCCCACCCCCTGCTCAGGGATATTTCGGGGGAGAAGTTTAAAGCATTGTCATTGAACAGCCTCATGCTGATACTTGGAGAGAGCTCAACACCAGGCGCCGAGGGAGGACTGGCTCTTCCTTCCAACAGGAGGTTTGAGCCAGTGGAAGACTAATGATGGTAAAAGCTTTGGCTGTCAAGACGCGAGTGGCAGGGAGGGTTTTATAGTTCGCATGGTTTTCCAACCCTTTCCTCTAGTGGTTCACTTTGTGTATCTGCACTTTTATATTTTACTTTACCTTCCCCAAGTCCCACCAAGGCCCGGTGCTGCCCCTCTCTTATCACTAGAGGGAGCGTTCTGCATGGTAATGGCCATTCCAGCAACTGCTGGTTGCCCATTGCTTATGTCACATGGATACCTCATATTTTTCCAATCTGAGAAAAGGGGAGGAAGGCCAACAGACTGGCTTCGTGAGACATTGTTAATCCTGCTTGATGAAAAGGGGCATAAACCTTTATATTATGTGGAGCACATAAAACATTTAACACACTTGAAGCTGAAGTCTCTGCTGGTAAAACATGATTTCCATGGGGTATAATTCATTAATACTGCTGTACTTGTGGCACGAGATAATTCAGCTGATGTTCTGCTTATCTCAGTTTTCATGGGGGGGGCGACTTGCAGAATAAACCTGGTTGGAAACTCTACGTAGAAAACTGTTTTTCAGTGGAAAATTGGATTTTCAACCAAATGAAAATGATCATTTGAGCCTCGACATTATTTTGTGTTAAATTTAAAGGAGGGCTTGTGTTTAACCTTATTTATGGTATCTGCAGCTGACTCCTATCTGTATGGGGTGAACTGTACAAATCAGCTTCAATTCTTGTTTTTAAAATATCTGTCTCCAGCGTGAGAGGGGAAAAAAAAAAAAAGAGATAGGTAACTTGTATAAACCTTGGAAAGTTCATATAAATCCTTTCCATTTTAATAGACATGTAACAGTAAAGCAATTTTCCTTGTGTGAAATAGTTCCCATTTTGCACGTTGATCTTGGGCATATACAACAGGTGTAAGGCCACTCTGACGCTGGCTTGCACACACGTGTAAGACTTCTCATCCATATGTGGCATGCTGTGTAGGTAAATCATACTGTTCTTTTCCGTTTGGAATGGTTTCCTCACTAAAATGTCCTCTTAAATGGGTTGTTTCCCATTGAATCTGTCAGCAAGTAGACTAATAATCTCCCAGAACTAATAGTGGTGTTGCTTTGTGCGGGAAATATACTTGCTGGAGACAAAAAGGAAATGTTTGCATGCTGGGCAGCATGGACAGGATGTTCTGACGAATAAGATGTACTTTCTTCATGTTTCTGTTATTTAATAGCCATGCTAAAACACCTCTTTCCATGTGTTTGATGGACTCTGTCTTCTAACTCTAGGCTATTCCTCTTTTAGGCTTTGGTGTCCCTGAAGCTGCTGGGAAATCAGTTAGTTACATTGCCTTCACAAGATAAGTGGAATTGCAAACAACTTAAATCACTGGATCTTTCAAAAAACCAACTTGGGAAGTAAGTGTTTCTTTCAAATTTTGTCTGAGAAAACAAAAACTGAAGAAATAATAGCAAACCCAATCCCTCGTGTAATACAAAGGGTGTCAGTAGTGAATTAATTACCTGCATAAAGGGCATTGATATGCACATACCATGTCTCTAAGTATATTGTGTGTCTGTGACAGTGATGAATTATCCTTTACTGATTCTTTGGGCATTTAGCACACTATATCATTTATTAAGTGGATAGATTACTGATAATGGCAGTTTAATTTCAGAACATGCAGAAATTTCTTTAACCCAGTGTGTGGTTCATCACTACAAATACTAGTTTGTGGGGAGCATATCTTAACCATAAACCATCTGGCTGGACTGCAGTTTGTAGTTGGCATGGGAGTATTGTTTTGGAAAAAAATGAAAATCTTTGGTTTTTAAATGGAAGTGTAACCAGCTGCAAGTTCATAGAGAAGACTGACATTAATAAGATCATCCAATAAAAGAGTGGTGTTCTTCTATTTAGAAATTCAAATGGGGATGTTTAACCGAGAGAGTTAAAGGTCCCCTATCTTCTCCAGAACTGCATTGAATCGTGTCATGCTTCTGTCTTCTCATTTGGGTGCCTGTCCAGCAAATTTTCTGGAGTCCTTATGAGTTGCTGTGTCAGTTGCAAAAGGCAAGTTAATGTCTCAGTGCGCTTCCAGAGCCATGTTGTTGGGTCATCTTGTCAGAGACTCTCTGGTGAAAGCAGGGAATGGCAGCAGGTTGGTTCTCCAGTGCTTCTCGTGAAGCTTGTTCAATTTGCTGTTTGACAGCCTACTTAACCTTGACACCCATAAAGCCGGGGGTCAAGTGCTCTCGCCCCGGGAGCTGAAAGCGCTGCCTTGCAGAGCTCTGTTAATTTGCCAGAAGAAAACCATTGGGCCTGGTCAAGTGTTGGTGGCGTCTAGCTCTGTGATTGCACAGCAGGTTTCAATCCCATCTCTCAAAAGCAGACAGGAACCCGTGAGAGCTGTGCTGTGAATCGCACAGCCTTGAGTGGGGCCAAACCGCACCACGTAGTGTCCTGGGCATGCAGCTCCAGCGCAGTTCTCAACGGCCACGTCCAAGCTCTTTACTCCACGTGTCACCATTTTGTTTTGCCCGCAGGAGTGATGAGGGATTTAAAACAAAGCGGATTCCCTTTTTCACCATGAAGAGCAGGGTGCGCTGTGGCCCAGAGGCAGGTAAGGTACACAGCAGTGCAAGTGTGGGGAAACAACTGCTGAGAATGCCAGGTGAGCTGTGAGGCAGCAGGAAGCTGTGGAGTTTGGCTGGGGGGAAATCAGTGTAAATTCGCCTGCAATTTTAAGTGCAACAAGATTTAAATTAAGAGGAAATATGTTTAGATGAAATGTTGCTAAAGAAGTGGTGCAGCTGGTTGGTACCATCGACGTAGAAAGATGAAGAATGGGTGAAACCTGTTTCTTTCACTGAGCTTTTTTTCTTTTCATGGAGGTTATTCTTTTTAGCCAGAGTACTAACTGGTATGTTGAAGGGAAATTAACCCATAATTAGTCTTATTACTCTGAGGATTGTTTCTGTTGCTGAATTTGTAAATTGCATGTCTTCCCCTGTCTCTGTGATTCGCACCCACAGTTTGGGGCAGAGCAGAAGAGATGTTCTGGATTAGTGCACGTGAAATCCCAGAGAGAACAAAAGAATATCTGAAGATGTTTGCACTGCTTCCTGCTCTCTGTGGGATTCATCTGCATTTCTTTTTGTTTGTTTGTTTTATTTTAAAGCACTTGGAAAGCTTTCTCATTCTCGGCTGCCTGAAGAATGGCTTGCTCCAAAGCATTCTTTGCAAATCTCATAGTGGAATAGAGCTGGCGTCTTCGTGACGCACATCCGAGCAGCCCTCAGCTGCTCGCGGGAGGGAGAGGCCCTCCTGCAGCAAATGCTTTCCTCGGTTCCCCTGAAAATTGTGCATGATCTCAGGTCAACGTGAATAGGGAAAATTGGTAAATGCACCAAGTACAGCCATAGCTATAGGTTAGGACGAGAGGTCCTAACCTGCAGTCTGCTCAGCTGGAAGGCAGAGGCTCTACCTGCACCTCCAGACAAGGCTAATCCTACCTCATTTTCTGTCCGTGGAAGTAGAGGGTGCTGTGCAGCAAGTCCTGTATCTGCACTGTAAGGAGGAGAAAGGGTTGGTCTGCGCTGTTTTGCAAGTAGGAAATGGAAATAGAAATGCTGTGACATTGGTGAAATCCGGAACAAGGAAGAATTGGAAAAGGAGTCTGAATCTTGCAAATCTGTGGAGTCTGACATATCCTCAGAACTTCTCTGTGAAGTGCTACAGCAGCATTTCCCAATGGGGAGAGAAGGGCAGGGGCAGCGGGCAAAGGCAGCTAAAACCAGCTATAAAAGGGAATTGCTGTCCTAATGGAAATTTCTACACGCTGCAAACCCAGCATAACCCCTCTAACATAAAGGAGGAGAGGATGGACTCTGCATTAGTACCGTTTGAAAAGCCTTGGCACGTAATACCCTGCTGCAACTTGGAGCTGCCTGAGGTTGCCTCAGGTTGCAGGAGGGTGCGGAGTAGCCCACCTGGCTGGTGCCACGGTTGAGTAGCCACAGAGACAGAGCAAAGCCAGCTCATCTTTTTCTCTCTGTTCCTCTGCCAAGTATAGCTTGGTGAGACTAGAGGATGTGGCCAAGAATTTAAAGAACATCAAGAGAAAACAGAAGCTGGAGTACATCAGCTGCTCACAGAAATCTAGCAAGGTGGGGGGGCAGGTTTTCGTATGATTTTACCAACAAAGCTATTTACTTAAGTCTAGATTATTTAAAGAGAATAATTTATGGATGCTCACTATATTTGATAGATAAATCTCAGAATAACTTCTTGCACACGCATGTTATGTCGGTGGCGTTTACTCATCCAAAAATACATTTTCAAGATGGGACTTGTTTTAATTTTTCTACACTTCTTTAAAAGAAAATTTGAGCTCAAGCCAGAGAAATCATAAATAACTCATGAATAAATAATTACAATTCATAAACACCTCGAGCTTGCTTCCAATATAGTACACTCCTTTCCACCTGGGACTCTTTGGTGAATTGAGAGTATTGCTACTATTTTGGGTGTTTGCTCCTACGTGTCCAAGAGGGACTAAATCTGTCTGTGCCTAGGTGCGTACTGAAGAGGAACAATGAAAAGTTCAAGTCCAGCGATGAGCCAGAAAGGAAGTGAATTGAATCCGTGAATAAGCCCGCTGTTCTCCTAAAATAATCCCAAAGATGATCTTTTTATTTGAAAACTCAAAGGCAGCCTGTGACACCCTGCCCACACCAGACAGTCCTGTCACGTATATAAAACACCCCTGCAGACAGTGAGACTCTATCTTACTGCTTTTCTGATCATAGCTCAGGCTTGAAATGCTGTTAATATTAGAACTGGGGAATTTTCTTCTGAGAAAACCTCTTCCATTTTCTTTTTTTTTTTTTCCCCTTTTTTGGCTAAGTCTAGTTACAGTTCCTCAAGTCTCCTCTGTAAGGGAAGAAGGTCTTGGTGGAAGTGCGACCGTCCTATGCTTGAGGAAGGGTTTGTCTCGCATCTCAGGGAGTTGCTTTTATTGACCGTGGAGGCAGCAGATGGTGCTGGCTGTACTTTCCTAATCAGAGACTCAGAATCTGCTTGTCCCTGTGTGGCCTAGTTTTCCTTAACTCCAGGATGCTTCTTGGTAGATACATGTGACACTGTTAAGACAGCAACACAATTCATGGCAGCTTTTCATGCCGCTATCCCGGGAGTAATTTGTGGAGCAAAATGATGCTCTTTGGAAAGAGCTGAATTTCCCTTTGTTTGAACCTCTCCAGCAGCAGCAACTCAGCTTATTGCTTGGGTTGCTCCCAAAATACGCTGGTTGCTGCTCAGACATGTAGGAAGTCTGAAGTGCCCTCAGACCTTGCAGTCTAAAACAGAACAGAGGGGCAAATGCGAGCAGTGTTTTAGAGGCAACATAGGTTAGCAGTCTGTCAGCTGCAGTTTCAGTTTTCTTCTCTGTTATCGACTTTGATTCACCATAAATTGCTCCAGGATGCAATGTGGGGGTTTGAACATAAATTCTGACTGGCTTCTGGCTTTTCTCAGGCAACATGGAAAAAACATGTTGAGAACCACTTGTGCTCTTGGTATGCGCTTTCACTGCCAGCTGTTAGGCTGGAATAGGGGCAGTTCACAAGGTATTACCAGCTATTCAACAGCCAGAAATATAATGCCACTCATCCTCTGACGTATAGTCATCTTGGCAGGCCTGGAGTTCCTCCCTCAGCACCCCAGAAGTCCTGGAGACTGTCACCTTCAAACACGCGCATCACCGTGATTTTGAAAAATTGAGATGCGAGCATTGATGTTTGATCGCCATTGAAGGCCGTTTGCTTTTCTGCTGTTGCTTCGTGGTGGTTCCTGCCAAGGAACATGACCTCATGTCCTGCCTACAAAGTTAAGGTGAAGGCTCTTGGTCCAGAGCCTTGGTGCCTGTTATGTTTTAAAGGTGCAATTTGTTTCCTGTCTTGTTCCAGGTCCTTTTTTGGAGTTCCCAGCATTTCTGAGTGATTCTCTGGAAGTCCTTTATCTGAACGACAATCAGCTGGACTCTGTCCCGCAGTCTGTTTGCCTTCTGAAAGGTTTAACAGAACTTTATTTAGGAAAGTAAGTCCGTGTCCTGGAAAAGCTATGCAGTATTATTTCCATGTTGTTTTAGTGACCAGTCTTCTGTGGAGCCCCACCCCAGGTGTCCAGTGCTTTTGAAGTCAAAAAGCTGGAAATAGTCAGCCCCTTGTTAGAACTGTGCCCATCATTTGCTTTAGATAAGGAGGAGGCCGGCCTTTTGAATTAGGGAAGATGATCTAATCCTTTGAACACAGGCCTGGGAATCTAATGTGCCTCTAGTTCATTCTGGCTTTTTGCTGTCAGCTTCTATAGTGTTTGAGTCAATAACTCATCATTTTTGCCTTTATTTCCTCAACTGTCCAGTAAAGATGATTACACTTGTCTGCCTCAGAGGACAAATTGAGGTTATACATTACTTTTAGGATGGAAATTACTACTAAAGTGCTGAGTAGTCTTATTAAAATGTTAATGGAAGATTTCTGCAAGGAGAGAATAGTGTAATCTGAGAGTCCATGAGAGCAGCTACTTACACACAAAGCCTGGTTGTTGGTAGATTTATTTGTTTTTGTACAGTAACCCTGGTATCCGAGAGCTTCCTCCAGAACTTGGACAGCTGGCTAATCTCTGGCAGCTGGATATCGAGGAACTAAATATCAGTAACGTTCCTGCAGAGATCAGAAAAGAGGGTAAGGCTGATCCTGTGTGTTCTTTATTAAATTGACTGAACATATAATGAAAATCGCTTCCTTTTAATGGTCCTGAACAGGAGCAGGCAGTGTGCGCCCAAGCCCTTGTTGCGGTTAACTGGAATTGCATAGGGAAACCTCCTACGCCTATTTGCAAATTTGATAATCAGTGCTAAGCTCTGGCTATATGATCAATTTAAGATAGATGACATGTTAAAATGGTGACTTATAAATGCAATATTTCATTTGCAGTATGCGTGCTGGATAAATTCCGTGGCTTGCTTCCTGAATGCATATATTTTAGGGTATTTAGACGGTCCTTCTAAAGACTGAAGTGTTTAGGATCGGCAGTCGCAGTCACATTGAAGTGACTTTATTGTAAGCTGCTAGGTTTTTGGATCTATTACAATACTGTCTTCTTTTTTGTGTGTTTTAATAAGAAAATCCTGTGGGAACAAAGTTATTAGGAATTATTCCTTCTCCAGCACACTGTTGAAGCCTAAATCTAATTTTAACTGGAAACATAAAAGTAGAAGGAAAAACTGAGTATTTTCCAATACTAAATAAGTATTTTATGTTTCCTTTGAGCTTCTGAAGCATACGAGCCACAGCATTTGTTTCTTCTTACAGTGCTCCATTGTAGAGTCTCAGAGCAGTGACCTTTTTCTGGGGTCTCTGTCTCAGGTTTGTCCACTAGAGGTTTCTTTGTTTATTCTCTGGGTTGTCTCAGCCCACGGCGAAACTGCAGGGAAAATATTAATTCAGCTGATGTGTCTGCAGCAGTAGGTTTTGTGCAGTCCTGCTGTACATATGTACGTTTGTAACTGCTAACCACAGATAAAGCCTCTTCACTTCCCCCCCATAGGCCCTAAAACAGTGCTGGCATACTTACGAGCACAGCTGCGCAAAGCAGAAAAGTGTAAGCTAATGAAGATGATCGTCATCGGTCCTCCACGACAGGGAAAGTCGACGCTGATTGAGATCCTACAGACAGGAAAAGTCCCTCAGATGATGCACAGCGATGCCACCATACGTACAACAAAATGGGAGCTCCCCAAGCCAGTGGGACACAAGGCAAAGGTGAAAAACAATCGAAGATCCTTAGCCCCAGTGGGATGTTTGAGCCCCGCAGTGTCCCTTTTGGGCTGAAATTGCCTGCCCTTTTACAAAGTAGAATCTCCATTACCTGCAAGCCAGACCTTGCAAGTGACCTGTCTTTAGACCCATCACAGTTCCTCTGTTTCATCTCCAGTTGGTACCTGGTACCTGTTCATCTCCAGTTCTGTTTTCCTGAGCACTCATCTTTGTATCATAAAGAGAAGGAGCCATGGGTAGACTGCCTAAGTTCTGGCTCGCTCAGCTTGGGTAGTTTTTGGACACTGATTCTGAGAGAGTGTTTTAAATCAGCTTCTCTAAAGCAGATTGTCCTTTCATTTAGGGCCAGAAAATGGGACATCAGTACCTAAAGCTGGACTGCCTTGATGTCAGAACTGTCCTAGGTGGGGAAGGTGGGTGGAAAGTAGGATGCCTGACCTCTGGTGTGATCCAGGGATGTCTAAGGCATACCTTAAACACCCAAATCTCAGATGACTCGTTCAGGGAGTGTGTCAACCCATACTGAACTCATTTGGACAGCATTGAATTCATTCAAGCATTTGTAGGTGGCCCTGTCCACCGCCTGTGTAGTAACACAGGGATTAGAGCATGCAGAATTGGTCCTGAAGTCTTGTCAGAGCTGAGGGTGTGCAAACGCATGGCTCTCCCTTCCCGGATGAGAGCCATGACCACCAGACTGTTTTGGAAGGGGTGAAGGAGCCTGCTGAGTTCAGCTATTTTACAGTGAAGAGTGCCAGGCCAGAGACAGAAAGAGAAAGAGCAAGCACAGCCTGACTCTTTAAAGAGAAGACTTTGGTGGGAGAAGGGATTTGGGCATTTTGTGCTGAAGAGCAATTGAATAAAACAAAAACCTAGACGGCATCAGAGACCTGGAGTCGGATCAAGATGCTGAACGGGCTTTTGTCGCTACTTCCGAGTCCCTGTCTCTCCATACAAGCACCCACAGCTGAAGGTCTTTTGGATGAACAAAGCAGTCCTGGTGCTAGTTAGGGCTTGTTTTAAACAATATGGAAGTTCTTCCAGCTGTTTCTGGGAGACTTCAAACTGGGATTATGCTAGGAGATCAGAGCCCTACTGAGATACTTAGCTCCTTGCTGAAGTCTCATAGGGTAACTTGTCTTGTGGGGTCCGTCAGTACTTGGGCCTGGACCAGTAAACAGAGCCCACCGGGTGTTACGTGGTGCTCTGAGGATGGTGGCTGGAGCAGGGTTTGGTTTTTTGCTCAGTCGCAGGTTTCTTGCCTCCCCAGGGCCAACTGATTTAGGGACAGAGCCTCCAAGGTATGTAGGTGCTTCCTTCTGCAACTGGGAGCCTGAATACTGTTTAAGTGGAGAGCCGTGCTCCCTCTTAGTGCTATTCTGGGGCTGCACGGAGGAATGGATGCTGAGATACTTGGAAGAGAGCCAGAGCTAGAGAGGCCTCCATTTACACATTCCCCCCAAAATCAGTGAGTCTGATTTCCAGTAGCTGTAATTCTGGCCCATTTCTGGAGTGACACACATGTCAGAAGCCTCCGAGCAACGTGCAGGAGGTGTTTATGAAAGGCTTGAGAAGTTTCCCATCTCCTGAGCATCTATATTCTGTTTGGCTCAGTTAGGGCTGAGCTCAGTGGAAGTGATTTCAGCAGGGGGTTTCCTGTTCCCCATAGCAGTGGCAGATAAGTAGCTTCAACGGTCCTGTCGAGCGTGGCACAGACAAGGATGAAACAGTTTCTATTCCAGATGCAGTGAAATACAGGGCTCAGAATGAGACCCTTGTTTGTACTGGAGAATCCACAGCATTAACTGGAGATTTACCAGCATCAAGGGCACCTCTATCGTTTTAGCAGCAAGTAATTAGTCTTGATTTCCTGTGGGGAAGTGGTAGCCATGCTTAACAATTGCTTGTTGATTTTTCTTTCCTGGAGGCACAATTAGGACATTGAAACCCTTCTTGTGTCATACATTATGCAGGCGTAGGTTTATACTTCAGCTATTATCTCCCTGTGATTTACTGCAACCGTTTGATTTGAACACTTCTCTTTGTCTAAGTAGGTTGATTCAGTGGAGTTCAATGTCTGGGATATCGGAGGCCCGGCAAGCATGTCTACAGTCAATCAGTGTTTCTTCACAGACAAAGCATTGTACATAGTGGTATGGAACTTGGCACTGGGCGAAGAAGCTGTGGCAAACTTGCAGTTCTGGTTGCTGAACATTGAGGTAAGAAGTCACTGGTGGACTCTGGGGTATCTGTTTATCAAGTGGTAGCTCGGCGCACAGATATGCAATATTGCAGATTCTTTTTGGTCTGCTTTTAAAAACTCTGCAAGCTATGAATTTTGCATAGCTTTTGGAATTAATTTTCCATTACGCTGTAGGCGTATCGCTATATTTAATGGTTTAAATTTATCATTTGCTTTGTTCTCCCTCACACACATCAGAGAACGAAACAAAAGCTGATTTATAAACCCTTGCTAAGTAAGGCTGAACATACTTATTTTGGAATTAGTATTTGACCCCACTGTGCTCCGAGGGGGGTTCGAAGCATTTTCTTTCTTGTGTGGGTTAGACACAGATTAGTCTTGAGGTTATATTTTTAACACTTTAAATTCAGATAAGCTAGAGAGTATCTCCCAGACAGCTCTCAGCTGAGACTTGGAGCTGCAGTGAATTCACTGGTGTTGACTGAGTTTTATAATACCATGTTCATAATTTTTTGTAAATGTTTATTATTTGATATCTGTCGTAACATTCCATACACCGAAATAGGCTCTAAGCTAGTGCCTCTCAAAAAAGAAACATCTTGTCATTACAAAAATATTAGCTTAATGGTCAGCAGCAATCAAAAACCCAAACTAGGTAACAAAGCCAAAAGCATAATTATGATATTCCAAAAATCTGTGGTGTGCCCATGTCCTTAATGCATCCCAGCAAGCACATAGTAGCATCAGAAAAGATACAGAGAAAGATGAACATGATGGTTAAAAGTATGGAAAAGTTCCTGAGTGCACAGCAATTAGATTTGGCCTCTTCAGCCTGGGAAAGAGGCAAATGAGGAGGGCTGCATGTAGACTGGTTACCAGCAGTGAGGAGGAAAACACAAGGGAGTCTTTGTTCATGATCTTTTACAACAGAAGAATTAGGAGAGATCAATTGAAATAATGAGGTGGTAGGTTTGAAACAAGCAAGAGGAAGTATCCTAAACACAACAGATAGCTAACCTGTGGAATTTATTGGAACTACAGTGTGCTGTAGGTGTCAAAAGTTGAAAAATTAGACTGATGGAAGAAAAATCCATCAAGTGCTATTAATTCAGAGATACTGACTCATGCTCAGGAAGTCGATGAGCTGCAGGCTGCTAGATACTGGGAGAACACACCAGGGAAAATCTCTATATGCTTACCTGGTACCTATACTCTTCATTAGCCTCCAGGCAGAATAGTGGGCCAAGTGGGCCCTTTGGTCTGACTTGGTACAGCCATCACTCCTGTGTCCGCACAGGGTTCGAGTTTGGTGTCATTCAGGTTTGAGATTTCGCAAGAGAGAAATGGATTGACTGTAAATAAGCATATATTTCTGCATCTGAATTTTCTTCTGTGGCTCAAAGTCATTTGGATCAGCAGGCTGATCTCTGCTTAAGCCTGTGCAATCCCATTGTATTTAGCAGCGTGTTCCCTGAAATCAGGATACGTTCCAGTCCTGTAATAGAATCATGGAAGGGTTGGAAGAAACCACGAGGTCATCTAATCCATTCCTTTGCACTGATTCAGGGTTAAGTAGATTCAGACATTTCTAGCAGTTTATCTCACCTCTCCATGTACCTCCAGTGAAGAAGTTTGTATAACTTCCCCAGGTATCCATTCTGGAGCGTAACTGGCTTTTTTCGGGATATCAAAGTTAGATCTTCTAGCTACAGGTTAAGCTGACTTCTTTTCCTTTGTCTGGCCAGACGTGGTTCCCATCATTTAGCTGACTCGTAGCAACTTAATACCACATGGCAACTCCCTTTATGTTAAGCCCTAATGTAATAAACCCAAACTGACAGTTTCCTGCTCTGCAGTAGCAGCAGATGATTAAGCCGTATTCTGCAGGAGAACTTCTGTAATACCCAGATCACTTGTTGCTGTTGTCAAGCTGCCACGACAGGTTGCCTCTATTTTATATATATATTCCATTTTATTAATGTTTATGACTACCCCCTCTTAATTATTACGTTTCACATGTCCTCACTGAATTTACCATGACATCATCTGGATGAGATCATTGTCAGTGTTTTCTCTTACAGGCCAAAGCTCCAAATTCAGTGGTGTTAGTGGTAGGAACACACCTTGATTTAATTGAAACTAAATTCCGCGTTGAGAGGATAGCAACTCTGAGGGCATACGTCTTGGCTCTCTGTCGGTCTCCCTCTGGATCCAGAGCAACCGGCTTCCCAGATATCACGTTCAAGCACCTACAGTAAGTACCTGTGCCTTTATGAAGCTCAGTCGCTCTATTTTATGTCACTTTAAACAATTTTGCAATACTTGATCTCCTTGGCAACGGAACTGATTTAAAGACTCGTCAGCATTGCATTTCATCTATTTTTGACTGAGATAATGTAGTATAATCAGAGAGAAGTTCAGTCTTGATCGTGGGTCTGAGAGCTGGAAGCTCCAAAGTCATGACCTTGGCCAGCCTGTTTTAGTGCTCCTGCTCCACTCAGATTTCTCCCCATTAAATGGTGATACAGTTTATTAGTCGTGAGGAGAGAAGGTACAGATTGAGTAATTAAAAAAAGCAAAGCTTGAGAGCATGACTGTTACAGGGTAGGTGCAGTGGGGTTTGTTAAGGGGAGGCTGTGTGGGAACCTCCTGCTACCTGACACAAGAACGCAGGTCACGTGGCAATGTTGGCAGGGTGAGGAGTGGGTCAGCCCCCGGAGCCCCCGACAGTCCAGACCTGTGCCATCTGGGTTCTCCGGGTGTGATAAAGGAGGGGTGCTGCTGTCTGGAAGATCAGCGCCAGTCAGGCTATGGAGTCTGACGCCGCTCCCTCCCTTCGGCTGACAGAGAACACCCTTGGAGAGAGGAGGCTTCTCTGGTTCTCCTGCTGGGAGAGAAGCAGGTCTGTCAGCCAAGGGAGTGCACAGCACAGGGGGGAGCATGGATGCAGCAGGCTGGCACCAAACAGCGTGAAATCGCCAACGCCTGGGGCAAGAGCAGGTGGTGACTGGCAAGTAGAGAAGAGCGCTGCAATGTCCCCGGTGCTTTGCATCTGCTGCCTGGCAAAGTCATCAGGAGACATCCCACGCTCTGTTCTGCAGACGCAAGCGCTGCATCGGGCGTCCCAGCTGGCTCTTTCCCGTTAGGAGGAGCACCAGGGACCCAGTGTGAGGCACAGAGACTCACAGTAAGAAAGAGAAAGCTTTGTGCTTTGGTCTCCTCAAGCCTCTTTTCCCATCACCACAGAGCATCCTACCATCATCTCAATCATTCTTTCTCAAAGGGACTTTTTCACCCTGCCCCACATCCCGCACGTTCCTCTTCTTCACCTGCCTTTCCCCCTTCATTTCCTTCCAGTCAGACTTGTGCCTGATTTCCTACCTCCTCTCTGCTGTGCCTCTCCTTCACACCCCATCATCCACCGGGATGGGGCTCCTCTGAGCAGTGCTCCGGGCAGCCGTGTGTATTGTGAAAGCCTTGTGTGGGTGAGCCCAGGGTGCTTTTATCAGTGCTGGTCCTCCAGCATCCCAGTGAGTGCATGCTTCCCAGTGCCACTGATGGCTGATGTTTAAGATAAAGCATATTGCTTTAGAAAAGGTTTTTCTGTCTGCCACGGGAACATGTGTAGGATCAGTGTGAAAGACCCTTTGTTAGGGAAAGTGGAAGAGAACTGTTCTTATCCAGCCCACAAAAAAAACAAAAATAGTAGGAGCTGGAGAGAGCAGCTTTTTAGCTGTTAAAGAGATGATGAAGGCCAGCTTTTAGGATCTGAGCATCAATTCCCAGATCACAGGATCCAGCTGACCAAGGGCCAGAATGAGGGTGGGAAAAGGTGTCTGGTAGTCATCATCGTGCCTCTTTGATCTGAGGCGGGGAGAACTGGACTCGTCATCTTTTCCTCCTTCCTGCAGTCCCTTCCAGGATGTGTGCAGCACCGAAGGGAAAAAAGGTGATGACTTTGGTCAGTCTGCCAGGGAAGTTCCCAGAGATCAGGGTGCATAGGGGATAGAAGAACAGTGCACAGTGAATGAAACCGGCAGAGCAGAGGTTGGCCTAATGTATCCTTTCCAGGCTTCTTCGTATTTTTCTCCAAAGCTAAAAATGCTCACTGACAGCCTTCCTCCCATTCGTCTGGCACAGGAAATTTAAAGTCACTGATAAGAGAAAGTGAGCCTGGAAAGGAAGCCCGTGTGCTGATAAGGTTTGATAATCTTCACCCTTGCATGACTTTTGCAGTGAGCTCTCATGTAAGACTCTGGAAGGCCTCGATGGACTCCGACAGCTGATTTTTCATGTCACTTGCAACATGAAGGACGTCGGCAGCTCAATTTGCTCACAGAAACTTGCAGGGAGATTGGTGAGAACTGTGCTTTCTAGTGGTGATCCTTACCAAAGGGGGGCTTTTTTGGGGCTTGGTTTTGGACTGGGAGGTGAACTTTAGGAGTTATTGTTGATGCAGGAGGCATGTGAAGTATGTAAGATGGCTATCTGGCTTTGGGAAAAGGCAGCACTGTAAGATCCCTGTAAAGGGGAGATGACTTAGCCACTTCATCTCCAGCAGAGTGATTGCTGTCTGATATTGATCCTGCTGTTTTTCTCGTGGGGCTTGCAGATACCAAGAAGTTACCTTAGTCTTCAAGAAGCTGTCCTTGCAGAACAGCACCGAAGAAGTCAGAATGATGATGTACAGTATTTAACAGACAGACAAATAGAACTGATGATTGAGCAAACGCCTGGAAATGATATCAAAGACTATGAAGACTTGCAAACTGGTAGGTCCGAGCAGACCAGTAATTGCTTGGAAATCAGTATGTGTCCATGAATCTTAAAAATGGGGAGGGAAGCTCACCAGATAACTCCTGTGCAAAAAAACAGTTAGTGCTCTACACCTGTGTAGAGGTCACTTTGGAAATTGGTAAGATATAAAATTAGTAATGGGGCTTTGGGGAGAGGGCTGGGAAGTTTCTCGTATGGTCGGAGTCTACAAATATTTTTTTTTTTTTAAACAAGCTTTGTCTGATTTTATTTCTGCTCTGTGAAGAATGAGGGTTGCCATAGTCTCAAGGCTGTCTTCTCTGTAGGGCCCCAGTCCTGTGATCTTTACGGAGGCCTTGCTCTGCAGGAGGCAGGGAGAGCCCTTCCCTGTGAGGATGGCAGGAGGAGGGTAAAGGGGAGGTGTGATGGGGACAGAAATACTGACTGTGAAGCGGTGAGATGTGGGGTTTGCAAGTGGAGTGCCAGATAGCAGCACTCCTCAGATAAATGTTACTCTCTTGGCTGGGCTATGTGCTGGCTATATCTGGTATGCATAAAACTGCACAGACTGCCTCATAATCTTATTCATCTGCACTGTGGTTTCCTAATGCTGGTCTATTGCTAATCTACAATTCTTTCTTTTTTTTTCCAGCGATTAATTTTCTCATAGAAACGGGTACACTACTGCACTTCCCAGACACAAGCCATGGCCTAAGAAACCTCTATTTCCTTGACCCCGTCTGGCTCTCAGAGTGTCTACAGAGGATTTTCAACATCAAGAGCTCCAAGTCTGTAGCTAAGAATGGAGTTATCAGAGCAGAGGATCTCAGGATGCTGCTGGTTGGGACAGGCTTCACTGAGAAAACTGAAGAGCAGTACTTCCAGTTCTTGGCCAAGTTTGAAATTGCGCTGCCTGTGGCCAATAACAGGTATGTTGATAATTAGAGAGACTTAGCCAGGCTGGAGAAAAATGCCCATTTAATCAGCGGGTATTAACAGGTTTTGTCACTTTAAGCAGTTGTCTTGACAAGGATCTTGCTATGAGAAAACATTGGAGTGCGTTAAACAGTGTAATGGAAGGCACCCATCCATTTGGCCTGTGTTTCCTGGCATGAGCATCCTTTGGTCCAAACAAGCTAGTTTGAAAACTTTCCAAAGCAGGTCTTTGTCCACTCGGTGCATTGAGGCTGGCAACAGGCTCAGCCACCAGCACGGAGGGGCAGTGACACCGCCAGGGATGTGGCGATGAGCAGGTGGAAGCTGTAAGCACTCGACCGGCACAGCTGCAGCTGGGAGAGAATGTGAGGCTCGTGGCTGCCGGGCCTGAAATACAGATGGGCTGGAGTCATCGGTTTCCAGTGAACGATCCTCACTCCAGAGTATGGCAGAAAACTTTGGGTAATCAATAATTAAGTCAGCCCTGAAAGTAGTACTGTTTTATTTATAGTGAAATCAGGAAAGTGTAGCTTCGGTAGCAATGTGATTTTCGTAATTTTTAGCCTCAATAGGTGTTGATCAATAGTTCTTCCAGAAATAGTCTAGGAAACCTCATTCTCTTTAAATGTTAATGAGTCCTCCTCCCCCCTGCCCCCCGATCTCTTTTCCTCTGGGCAGAGTTCCCTGCTATTTTTCTCTCTCCCGTCTGCTCGGCGACAGCCTGTTGTTGCATTAACGGTGAAACCATAGTTGTATTGCACTTTTGATGTGGCATTTGCATTTCACTTCCTTGCCCTTCCAGGACAGCACGGCTGCATCGCCCTGAGCCTCTCGGGAGCTCTGAATGCCAGCACAAGTGCAGCATTCTCTGTGCTGTCATTATGCCTGTCACTTATCCAGTCCCGGATGCCAACAAATTTTCTCAGGCTTAACACAGATAAAGCAGCAATGTTTCTGCTTAGTCTAAAATGCCTTTTGGACTCCTTGTCACTATCTGCCATTTTTCTCCAAGGCAATTACATTGTCTGTGCCTCGGGAACAAGGGAACTGTTTTTTTCATGGCCTGCCCAATCTTTTTTAGAGCGATCCAAGCCACGTTAGCAGAATATTCTTCCCACTGATGGACTGTAGCTGTAGCAGGTTGGATTAATTTAATGTACTAGCCAGACACAGAGCAGTTATTTGTTACTGTGCTTCTGCAATTATTGTCCAGATTGCCAGATAGGGTTTCCGTGCAGTCAGTAGAGAAAGCAGCTGCCAGTTTCTGTTCTGAAAGGGTGGATGGGGGCATGTTTCACATATTTTCAAAATTTGCATTGGCTGTTGTTCAAGAGCATCGAATCACCATCTGTATTATAATCCACTATATAGTTGTGGTCCAGAAGGGCCTCACTGGCCTTCTTATACTCCTAGACCCTTTCTTGGATGTGCTGAGGAAAATTTACTGGCTGTCATATGATGCATCCACTACCTTTATAGAGCAAGAACTTTTCGTTTGATGCACTCCACTTTCCTGCCTAAGGTGCATGTAATTTAGCTTTGTTCTGCTTGTTAAAACAGGGCTGAAAGTATGACCATTCTTACTGTAATTTACAAGGGAAGGGAAATTTTTATCAGTTTTACATTCCAAAGATGTTTCATGGAACAGATAATTTGATCATGTAAAATGTCGTCAAATGTTATGGACTGTGACATATGGAGAGAGCTGTTGTCTAGTGATGGCTGTTTTTTCTGAGCTGATATTTCAGATTTTACAGAATACTGCAGCTGCTGGAGAGAAAACGTGATGGGCTTAAAGCATTGGATTTGGACCCAGCATTAGTTCTAGTTGTGTGTCTAGTCCCTGCCACTGTTACTTTGGTCAAGTCCCTTGGCCATTTGCCTCATGTCAATGATGAGCCCCAGATGCCGACACGTTTTCTCAGGCTCCACGCTAATAAAACAGCAGTGTTTCTGCTTATAAGCAAATAAGATTTTTGATTGTATAGGCATCTTGGAATGTATTTGGTACAGAAGAGTATCACTGTCAAGAGATTTATTGGCAGGTGTTGAAAGCCATACGCTCATAGTTTTCAAAACAGCTCTAGTCTTCCAAAAGGTTTTAGCTTCCCAGATACTAAAGAGCAGGACAAATGAATATTCTGTGCTTACTGGGAGATCTGAAAATAATTTGAAAACTTTGTGGTCCTCTACAGCAGCGTAGCTCTGTTACTTCTGACTGGTCAGACTCAGATAGTGCTGAGTCTCCTCCACGCCTGGGCGGAGAACCTAATCACCTGATTGCAGGAGGAGACTGAGCAAGACAAGTGATACCTCTGCTGGCATCAGTCTGGCAAAGTGAGCTTGTCAGGGATGTGGTGGGGAGTCCATCAGCTGCAGTATGGAGCAGCAGGAAACCCTGTCATGGTGACCCATAAGATGCTCTCATTCTGGGACTGGGATGAGAGCCAGAGCAGTCCAGTCCCTGCAGCTTGTAACTGCCTCATTGCCACCTCCCATGATGCCTCCTCTCCCCACCTTCTGGGCTTACTGAAATAGGTTGTTTTTGCATTTGTCTTCTGTTCCACATAGGAGCACAGCTGTAACTCTCTGCCTACTACCAGGGCAGAGTAGTAAAGATACCAAAAAATGAGTCCCAACATCGCAGCTTTGTTCTAATGACTCTTACATTTTACTGCATTTAATTTGTGACTACACAAATGTCCTGCTCATTACATCAATTTTAGCCCTGTCCCATAGCCCTGGCTGAATTATGTAATGTCTGTTTTGCCTCTGCTTGCTTCCATAGTGTAGATGAATTTCTCCATGTATTGCTGCAGCACCTTTAGTCTAAAAGCTTTTTTATATGCAGTACGTTGTGCCATTAAAAATCTCTTTGGAGACTGAATCGCCCTATTATCCAGTAACAATGTACTCACTGTTACAAGCTGTAGCTAAAATTTGAGCTGTTGAATTTTATGTGTTTCAGCTACCTCCTCCCTCATCTGCTTCCTACCAAGCCAGCATTAGATATCCACGGGCTCTGCCACCAGATCACAAACACAGTCCAAAGGGTCTTCAAGATGAGTTTTGTCCCAGTTGGCTTTTGGCAAAGATTCATAGCCCGAATGTTAATTAGCCTGGCAGAGATGGACCTGCAGGTAGGTTACTGTATCTCTCTGCAAGCAAAAGACGACAGCTAATATAAGTTTAAGTGGGCGTCTGTTCACATCCAGCTTGCTTCAGTCACAGACTCCAATAACATTATTTGAGTAAATAGGGAGAGATGAGACTCTGCAATCAAAATCTGATTCTGTTTTCACAGTAGGTGTCATTTAGAACAACAGATTTTCACTGGGGAAGAAAGCCTGCATTCTCCACAGCCTCTTTATAACATGATCCCCTGGAAGGTCTCAGTACCTCCAGCATCTTCCAATTACAAGTAATTGGAGTTCTGCCTGCGGCTCTTGTCCATGACCGTTCCACTGGGCCAGACTCTGCTCACGTCGTTTGCCAGTGGAGATCTGGAATAGCTCCACCAAAGTCAGCTATCTGAATCTATATGGGTTTAAATGAGAAGAAAATTACAGGACTGTTGCCTTAATGGGATAATGAGTGCAAGCAGGCACCCTATTAGTGCAAGTGGTGTGCATATCATTAAAGTAGCGTTTGTAAGGTTTTGAAAGCTAAGTGAATTTTAATGTTGTTACAGACATGTTTTTGCAGCAGCTTATATCTGAAAACATAGCCCTGCTGGAAACCGTAATAAATACTTGCAAAATATTTTTAGTACTACTGTGGTATCTTCTTAACAGCTATCCATTTAAACTGTGTTCTGTCGCTGATGTACAGAACACGGAAAACATGATACCTGTTTTTGGAAGGTCCTCTGTGTTCCAGGCTTCTCAAACCATGTAATAACTTTACCTGTTTTAACGGGCTGTCTTGGCAACCCCTTGCTTGCATCCTCATGGGCACTACATAACCCTAGAGCACCTTTGCTAGGGACCTCATCCAGTCCTCACTGAAGTGAATGGGAAGGATCCCAGGCGTCAGACGCGTCTGCAGACAAATAAGCAGTGGAGTTCTGCAGATTAAGTCTTTGGTTTTAAAACAAAAATACGTTTTTCTCTACATGCTGGATTGAAGCATCTTGGACAAAAGCCATCTTCCTCCCACTGAAACAGGTGGAAAAGTTAACTCTCTGCATTGAGGGCAGACTTAATCATTCACTAGAACATTTAGCTCTTCTTTAGGTTTATAAGACTTTTGCAAATGCAGAATTCATGTAACAAACGTCACAGTTATAGAATTAACTTTGTTCACTGATACGAAATTGTTCCTTTTTGAGTGGCATGAAAAATATTTCCATTGCTGCAAAACCAACTTTTACTGTGTGTATTTTCATTCCATCGCAAAATTTTTTTATGAGCACAAGTCGCTCTTTAATGGAAAAGGTATGATAGCACCTGTGAAGGCCAAAAAAAGAAGTCGCCTTATTGCTCGATTACAACAACATCCTTATGAGAAATCTCAGTAATTTGATGATTTTCATGCTTTTCTGCTTGTTTCAGCTTTTTGAAAACAAGAAGAACACCAAGACGAGAAACAAAAAGGTGACCATCTACAGCTTCACAGGCACCCAAAGGAACCGCTGCAGCACATTCCGAGTCAAAAGGACTCACACTGTTTACTGGCAGGAAGGTCTGTTCGTTACCTTTGATGGAGGCTATCTTAGGTAATTTGTGTTCGTAATGCAGCATGTGTGGCAGGGGACTAATAGACTGTATGAAACACATCATCTGAAAGGAGATGAATGGGCCTGACTCATGCTATATGCTCACTTGTCAGTAGAAGAGGAGGCTCTTCTAACAGACATAACTCATCTGGTAACAACTGGTGACAAAAATTATGAATAACTGATTGTTTGGCAGTTCTGAATATATCAACCTTATGTGTTATTGCAGCCACAAATTTAGAGAGGCCTGAAAACAGTAAGCGATATTCAGAGCAGAACTCTTTGCCAGAGTAAAATCATGCGTTTTCACATGCAAAGATTTCCTTACATCAATGAGTTTTCCACCGAATCCTAAAACTTCACCACTGTGTGGAGTAATCCAGATCAATGGAGGTGCTTCTGTGCTATCAGACTGCGTGCTACAGGCACTATGGCTAACTGGTTTAAGCTGGCCAAGGCAGAGTGTCTGCTGGCTGCAAGGCTGGAGAAAACCTGCTGTCCATGTTCTTTCACAAATGCAGAGAGTAGGCAGCCACTTAAGACTTTCATCTTTGTAGTATCTGCAGATGCATTTGCTCTTCCAGTACCTGGCAAGATAGGGAGGAACCATTGCTGCTGTCGCATGGTCGGAGACCAGAAGGGCACAGTGACTTTCCTGAGTTCATCTAGGCAGCTGAGTAGAGACTGGGACCCAGACATTGCAAATCACAGGCTGGAATCCTTAATTCTGGACCATGGTGGTGGTCGTACTCTTATCTCCCCGTGTGCTTCAGGGAATTACAGAACTCAGCTCTTTGTAGTAAAGCTTTTTTTTTTTTTTTTTTGGTGGGAATTGCACAAAAATTATGTACATAAACTTTTCCAAAGTGTTTGGAGTTGTATTATTATTATGATGCCACTGGAGTTTTATTACCGATTTTTAAAACTCCTAACCCTCCATCATTCTGTATGGGGCATTTCTGTCAAAACTCTCCATCATACTCAGTTCACGTAGGCCAGAGTTTTCTCTGGGTCTGACCTCCCATTGTGAGCAACTGGCATTTCTGTGCAAGAATTCTCTTCTGAAAGTCATTTGCAGAACAGACTGAATTGAAAATCAACCTCAAAGCTAGATTGCTTTTTTATTTTGATTACTTATGAACTATGTGTTATTATGTAACTCAGGTTTCCTGCGAGAAAGAAAGTGTTTGTTGACACTGGTACTTCACAAAAGCTTCATGGGGCTGTCTTTTGGCTTTCTTACACAGCGTTGAGTCTTCTGATGTGAACTGGAAAAAGAAAAAAAGTGGTGGAATTAAAATCATTTGCCAGTCAGAAGTGAGAGACTTTTCAGCAATGGCATTCATCACAGATCATGTAAACTCTTTGATAGACCAATGGTTTCCCGGTAAGAGAACTACTGTAATTTTCTCTGCAGTATTATGTCTTTTTAACAGAAGGTTCTTTGACAGAGCTCTCCAGGTGCACAATATTGTGTGTTAATTGAAGACCCCTCAGGCTCTGACAGTCTCAAAGCAATAAAGTTTGAGAAAAGCTGATAACCTGCAGACAGATCAGGATTATTTGCCAGCACACCTTGGTCTAGACATTGTGTCTTTCAGTCCGTCAGTCACAGCAAGCACAGGTGAAACATTACAGTTCAAACAGGACCTGCTTCTGAAGGAGTTCAAGAGACTCTTCCAGTGCTCATAGCAGGGACAGGATTTGGTCCAAACTGCTTGGCACTGTCCCTTGATGGCAGAACTCATTTTGGCATCGCCTGGGGTCAGCATTTGCCCACCATTTCTAACACCCTATAATTCATAAAATTGTGATGTGGGGGGCATGAGTGAATATGATACCAAGGACTCTGTGCCAAGGTAACTTCCTTGACTCCTGCAGTTGTTTTTCCTGTGATCAGCACAGATCCTGCTGTTAACCCAGCGGGCTGTTTGCAACCCCAATACACTTTGTTTAAAACCAAAACAAAATCTGAAGCGTTCTTTGTCATCCCACACTGCTCTAGAAAACAGTGCCAAAATCTCTTAATTGGAGGCTCTCTGGAGGAAACAGTTGTGCGCTCTCACATATTCATGTTCTGCATTTTATGAAGATAAAAGAGGATTTTATTTGCCTTTGGATTACAATAATGATAACGTTAATCACTGAAGCTTGAGAAGAGCCATGACTTCAAAGGCTACGGCCGGTATTCACCCTGCCTAATTGTAGGCATTTAACGGAGCCTGTCACCACAAAATCTGTCTGTAGTTAGTGGGAGAGGTGTGAACCTCCCAAAGGTTTAGTCTTGGTAGAATCCACGTTTCCCCCGGAGGGACTGAAAACATTGCCCATGAGGGAGCCCACAGTAACTGTGTTCCTAACTGGGGTGCTGCAGGTGAGTGCTTACTCCCAGCCCGCACCTGAAGCGCTCAGCCTGCGCACAGCGTGCCGTGCCTCCCAGTCCACTCCCGTTCCCATGCCTGCTCTCCGCCTGAAGCCATCTGGCAGCTTGCAGTCTGCGAAGCAGACGTGGCTGGGGCTCCTGGGCAGCCTCACAGCTGCCATCCTTCTACTGCGCGGTCGTGCCCTTCAGGATACGCAGTGATCCCTATCTGCAGTTCACACAGAGACACCCAGCAAGTAGGAGGTTCTCTCCAATGCTTTATTCATATACTTCTAATTTCTACTAGTCCTGAGTATATTTTCTTTGCAAGCCTGCGCGTTACCTGTGACCAAAGCAGAGTAGCTGTTAAGTTACGTCAACAGTCCTGTCTCCCCAGTACTGTCCCTGCTATCTGTGTATACTTTGCAAAAAGCTATTTTCTTATTCCAGTCAATACGCTGCAGTAAACTGCTGCTTTCATGAGCGTGACCATTTTCAGCCAGTGGATCCAGGTAGTGACTGTAGAGATTTGAATGCGCTAGGAGCTGTCATTCTTTCTCAGTTTGTGTGGGTTATGTTGTTTTCTGTTTGCTTGCTTGCTTTGAAGCGCTCACAGCCACTGAGAGTGACGGCACGTTGCTGATGGAGCAGTATGTGCCCTGCCACATCTGTGCAGCTTCCAAGCTGGAGGAGAACGAGTGTGGCGAGAAGGCAGAGGACACGCAGTACTTTAACATGGAGGACTGTGTCCTGACTGCCATTGAACTGGACTACATCACATGTCCTAACCACCCTGACATCCCCGTTTCTCTCCAAGAGCTCGTCCCAGAGCTTTTCATGACTGATTTTCCTGCCAGGTAATGTTATTTGATAGCCTTTGGTTACGTTTCAGTGTACCTATGTAATTCAGTTGGATTTTTTTTCCTAAGTCATCTCTGCTAGAGGAACATACTGACCACAGGAAACAAATTCATCCGCTCTCAATCCCTGCTCTGGCAATTCATCCTAAATTGCACTCCTGGTGGCCAGCACACTTGCTTAGACAATTGTTGTGTGCTGACCCGAGTCATCACTTCAGGGGGTCCTTTGAGATCACTGTGGTGCAATGTCAAAGTCCCTTTTTAAAGCCGCAGCTGTCCTGCATTGCCCAGTGCTCTAGCCAGAGCTTTCTGTCGTTGGAGTCTTTCTGGGATCCCAGAAAGGAGATTTTAATATGGCAAAACCAAAAGGAAGTGCTGCTGCGTCACAAGATTGGCACTGAAATCACCTTCACTTTGAAGAGCCTTCAAAGAGAGAATTCACATTGAGTCGAGGCTCCTGCTCAGCTGAGGGCTGTAGGATGTGTTGTAGTAGTGTGGCAGTCCTGAACAGCTGAAACACCTCTTCCCTACACATAGCAGCACTGCCAAATCTTTAAGCTGCTTAACTGCATTCCCAGATGGGCTCCGTCTTATACCCTTTATCACTTAGGGTGTAGAGCAAGAGACCTCCTGACAGCAGGCAGAACAGGAGACCAACGTCTCTTTCAGTTCACACTTTCTCAGACCTTTCTGTGCCCAATGCAGAGCCATGAGACCTCTACACCAAACTGTGTCCTCTTGGCTGCTGTCAGAGCTTTCTGTGCTCCCACTGACCCCTGTTCCTTTCCTGGGGTCATTTTACTGGCAAACACCCCATCGGCTTGTCACGACAGCTCTCCTCGCAGTGCTATCTCCCAGAGATTTATTTGACGGGTGCGAGGCGAGTGGAGATGTTTGAAGTGTGAACAGCTGTAAAAGTAGTCTCTGGAAGAGTGGGGAAATGATGAATTGCAGCCTGGGAACAGTAAGCTGATTTGAATAATCAGGTTTCAGAGTGTGGGGCTGTTCATAAACATCCTGTCCTCCCTCAGCGGAGAAAAGAGGAACAGGAGGTAAATGAAGCAAAAAAATTGTTAATACAGATAAATAGTACAAATATCTGTACCTGTATCATCTGCTTGGAAAAGGAGCTTATGTGCTTTCCAGATCTGTTTGATTCTTGTGGGATAAACTAGTAAAAAGCCTTTTTTGCTTATTTGCCCAAGTAACTTTTTTCTGCGAGAAATCTGTTGTACACGAGCCAGCATAGAGTACATTGAGATGACCAAGGCAGTTTAGGTGATCCAATCCTCTCAGAGGATAAGACAAGAACCTATTAGGGATTTGTGAAAATTGAAATCACATTAAACACATGAATTTACAATGGCTTTGAAACTTTTAATTAAAAAGCCCCAATCTCTTTTTGGCAGACTGTTCCTGGAAAATAGCAAACTGGAATGCAATGAAAATGAAAACAACGTTCTTGGCCAGGGTGGAAGTGGGACCGTTATATATCGGGCACGATACCAAGGAAAACCAGTGGCTGTGAAGAGATTTCAGATTAAAAAATGCAAGGGTTCTCCCACTTCAGCTGCAGGTACAGTACGCAGAATCGGTGTCAGGAATCGGCTCTTGCAGTCTGCAATCCCAAGCTAAGACCAAAGAGCCTTAGCTCTCCGAAGTGCTGGCAGCACCTGTTTAAATACAGCTTTGAAATATATAGCAAAGTTGATGTGTTTCCATGGAGGAGGAGGATGCATCTTAGAGAGTCCTTTGTGAAAGCACTTGTAGCGATGAAGGTCATTGGCACCGCAGGAAGCTTCTCTCCTGCAGGTCAGTGGGTGGACTCATAGGGTGCCAAGGCAGAGCTCTTGATTGGGACGGGAGGCAAGATTTCATCTTGCCAGCGACGGTTGGACTAGATGATCTTAGAGGTCTTTTCCAACATTAATGATTCTATGATTCTATGATCTGTTCCTAAGCTATTTGGCAATGAGAAGTGTGGATTTGCATGGGTTTGCACGAAGGACTTGTGGGTCTCCACCTTTGAGTAAGTCTTTTACTCCATCTGTGTCAGCAGCTACAGAAAGCAAATGGGAAATCCTTCTCAGCCTGCCAGCTTCTCCAGGCAGGGACAGGCTCTCGTACTGCACGTGCCGGCTGTCGAGCACAGGTTTCCAGCAGAGCCTCAGTCCGTGGACAAAGGAAAGGGGAAAGTGCCTCACTTTCTTCATTCTTGTCAGGGAAGGATGCAATGAAATCCTGAGCTGTGGGGGAGGCCAGCTGCTGTCCCAGTGACAAATAAGCTTTGGAAAAACCAGACCTGCCTGAGCAGCCTGTGGTGTCCCATGGCAGAAGGACAGTTACTGTGAAGGGCCCCTCTTCTGGCAGGGCAGCCAGGAAAGGGTAGGGAAGGCTTCTTCCACCAAAGGGTCTGCAATGTGACATCCACACCCAGAGAGTCCCTGCTTTAAAAAGCACAGCACGAGTTTTCCAAAAGCATCCAGGTGATATACGAGAACAGTGTGTGCCAGACACGCTCAAGGTTGGTGTTGAAGGACCAAGGGAGCACTTGCTTCCTGAGGCTGCCTGCTTATAGCCAATGTCTGTTAGTGGCTCGTGCATCAACATGAGGATGCAACTTAAAGCCTTGCTGTTGGCATAACCCCACAAGCTGCCTTCCTCCTGCAGCATTTGCTCAGTGATTAGCACCTTCCAAAGAGTTTCTGACTTGGTTTCTCAGCTAAGGAGTGAGAAGGGGTTTGTGTGTCTTTCCAGATACCATGCTGAAACACCTGAGAGCCATGGACGCCATGAAGAACTTCTCCGAGTTTCGCCAGGAGGCCAGCATGCTCCACTCGCTGCAACACCCCTGCATCGTCTCCCTCATTGGCATCAGCATCCATCCTCTCTGCTTTGCACTAGAGCTGGCCCCTCTGGGCAGCCTCACCACTGTATTGTCTGAAAACTCCAAAGGTAAAAACTCCAAAGACTCTCCCTCCTGGCAGAGCTCACTCTCCGAGTCACAGTAGTGACAAATGGTCAACAACATTTAAATTAACTGCTTGATTTACTGAAGGAGATTTTTTTCCAGACTAGGGTGAGTGGGAGGGATGGAATTGCTCTTAAACTGTGCCTTTGGGAGCCTAGTAAAAATTGATGCTCAGGATTTTCAAAACTGCTTTGGAGACCTGGATTTTCAATTTCTCTGCAAATTAATAAGAAGTGCATCTCACTTCAGTGCTGCATGGGTAATGCTGTGTTCTTCCCCCTGCAGATGGGTATCTGGCACTGTAAATTCTCTCATAATTATCTGTATTTCTGTTGCTGTCAAATGAATGACACTAATTCCAAGACAGGTTGAGGCCATCTGACCCTCTTGGCACCTTGGCTTTATGTCAAGTTTCAGTTAAACACTAATTTTCACCAGAAGATTCAGGGGTCTAGAAGTGAAAGGGTTTAAAAAAAGAATCTAATAGAACTGTCAGATGTGTATAGTAACACGAACAGCGTCATTTCAAATCGTGGCGTTGAGTGATGTTTTAAAAGGTGGTTAGTTATTGCTCTGGAGTTTAAAAGAGAAGGAGAAAGGGGAAAAAAAAAGCAGTTATTGCAATTACAAGAACTGAAGACAGGCTGTTCCTTTGTGCCAGGGTCTTCCTTTGTGCCGCTGGGACACATGCTGACACACAAAATAGCGTATCAGATCGTAACAGGCCTTGCCTACCTGCATAAGAAGAACATCATCTTCTGCGACCTGAAGTCAGACAATATTTTGGTGTGGTCTCTGGACGTCAAAGAGCCCATCAATATCAAACTCTCTGACTACGGAATCTCCCGGCAGTCATTCCACGAAGGCGCGCTTGGCGTGGAAGGCACGCCGGGCTACCAAGCTCCTGAGATCAGGCCTCGCATAGTCTACGATGAGAAGGTAACTGTGGTGTATCTGTGGACGCAGCCCCTGCGTGACAGCGGTGGGTGGCTGGCTTCAGGCATGGGGCTGAATTCCCTTATACACGCATGGTGTGCAGCACTAGCTTTCCCACCATGGCCTTCCTTGCTCTCCTCTCCACCCACCAAGGGAGGCTTGCCCTGTTTTTTTCTCTCTGTTTCTGGCTCTAGGTCGACATGTTCTCATATGGGATGGTGCTGTATGAGCTGCTGTCTGGTCAGCGGCCTGTGCTAGGACAACACCAGCTCCAGATTGCAAAGAAGCTGTCTAAAGGGATCCGTCCTGTTCTTGGGCAGCCAGAAGAGGTGCAGCTATATAGGATGCAGGCACTCATGATGGAGTGTTGGGACACTAAGCCAGAAAAGGTACAAGACAACCCTCATGACCAGTGTGTGTTTTCTGATCGTGTAGCTACAGGGATCTGGCAGCCCTCCTTACGCAAGGCAGCTAGGCTTGCTCTCAGTACAGCAGAACAGCTCAGTTGCCCGTTTACCCCTCCTGCTGATACGGCCCAGAACTTCTGTTGACTTAATGGGAGTTTTATGAATGAAACTATGGCAGGTTGGTGGCCTTAGACATCTGCAGTGACGTGAAGGTCCCTTGACATCAATGGCAGTTAAGCTATTGATTTCACCAGAGCAAGACATTAGCCATAATTTCTAGAAACAGCTACAGTATCATGCTGTGAGGGTAGCTACAAAGACTTCAAAAAACCCAGGATTATAAAAGGCAATATGAAGAAGGAAAGGGTTCAAAGTACAAGAAGGTTGTGCTGCATTACGTTTATTTGGCATTTCAGAGCTGCTGTCCTTCAAACAAGGGTCAGCTTGACTCACAAACAGCTAGACACTGTCATGACAGTGGGTCAGTTTCCAAAATTCACAAACCTGAAGAAATTAATCAATAAAATGTGTAAGAGAAACACAGTCCAAACCATGGAAGTACAGAAGAGGTTTGTCTTCAGTGTCTGTGGTGTGGAGGATGCTAAGAACCAATCGGGAGAATTTGGTGTAGATTTGAGAAAGTAGCAGAATCGTTTATTAAAGAAGTCCTACTTCTTGGCTCTCTAGCTTTAATAAATAATGATTATTGTGATTCTTTTATTTCATCTGGACCTCCAGCTGCCTCGTGTGACATACGTCTTTCTCTTTTCCTTTCCCCACAGCGTCCACTGGCCATCTCTGTGGTAGGACAGATGAAAGATCCTACCTTTGCAACATTCATGTACCTGCTATCCTGTGGGAAGCAGTCTTCCTTCTTCTGCTCCCAGGGACAGGAGTACACTGTGGTGTTCTGGGATGGGAAGGAAGACACCAGGTGAGATGGCTCATATTAGTAATTTATTTCTTTTGTTCTTCCTAACTAAAAATCCCTCAGCATCTTCACTTACGCCTCTGGGAGGGAGGTAAAGAAGGTGAAAGTGAATTTGGGTGAATGCCAAGGATACGGTGAACACTGTTTTCCCAAACTCTTTTAATTGGGAACAGTGGTTATGTTATAAAGGATATTTAATGAGCTTAACTCTGCTTCAGTTAATATGAGGAGAAGATTAGGGCAGTGTAATGATTCACACACACAGGATGAAGCATTTGCACATGAGAACAGACGTGTTCTGCCTTTCCTAATGAGGCCATTTAACACTAAACCTTTTCTAATTGAGACTGCAGTTCCATCTCTGTTCTGCAAAGCAATTAAGCGCATGCTTAAATCCTATTGAAATCACCAGGAGTTAACCACATGCCTGAAGGTGTGTGTGCATCCGAGTGTGTACTGCCAGTAAAATGTGTGCTATACTGAATAGGCATGTGCTTTAAATGTTATTAAATTGTGACTGAGATGATGGCATTTTGCTCAGCCACATGTGACCCACGGCTAGTTAGGTTTATTTTTGTGGATGTTCCTGGGTTTTAGAGCCCCAATGTTATTTGGAAACGTTCGCAAACCCATCTGAATTTTATATTAAGGTGTTCATTATTTGTAACCATTAACCTAATGGGAAAGGTACATGATTTGTTCATGAGCCATTTGCTTTGCTATTTGTGGTGCCTGGTCAGTCGTTCAGTGCAGACAGCATAACTATTCCTGCTAAAACTGGTGAAACACATGGGACTCACAGATGTATTTTGAATACATGGATGTTGTCCAAATATTCACAGCAATATATCTCAGTGAATCTGCTGGACAATCCACTTGCTGGAGACTGCTGAATAACAAATTACTTATATGTGACAGATTTCAGGATATGTAATTGCTTGTGCCGCAGTTGGTAAAACATCTGGGGCTCACAGATGTGGTTGTGAATATCCAGTTATTGTTCAAGCACCCAAACCCAATAAACTTCCCCAAACCCCAAACAAACAAAATCCTTTTAGTTACAAAAATATTAATTAGTCATATTTATGAATTATTTTATCCGGTTACAGATCTTTGCTCTTATTTGGAAGAATCATGCTCTTCTGTTTCTGTACTACAATAAATAATGAAGGCAGATAATACTGAGGCAGTGAACTTGGAGAACGAGCACATGTTCTCTTGAGAACCTAATGGGCAAGATGGGCTAAGACCTCCCAGCTATTAATTACTGCTATTCAGCTGGAGCTATGTGTCTTGCAGCTGAATTATAGTAACAGACCACGTAAGTTCTCCTAATCCATTTCCATGCAAAATCAGATAGCTGAGTTTTAATCTTAACAGAAGCAATTGCATGTCTGTCCCCTGAGGAAGAGCCATGGCACATCTGTATTTCTCTTCCTTTATGAAGACCATTTGGAGGGGTGGAGAGCCTTGCAGCATCGACCACATCTGGACAGTTGTGTCACGGCTTGGCCAAAAGTGCCGAGTACTGTCCTGTAGCAGTGTGCAGGCTGAACGTTGGCTATCGGAAATTGTTATTTGCTCCTTTCAGAAACTACACGGTGGTGAATCCGGAGAAAGGAGTCATAGAAGTGGAGAGGATGAGCTGCCCAGGAATGAAGCTATGCTGCCAACTAAAATTTCAGAATGCCCTCTGGGCTGCCACGGAGGTGAGCGTTGCCTGCGCTTCAGTGCCCCGCTTGAGAGGGGCCTCGTTAGAAGAAACACAAATGAAGAGAAAGAGCCTATTAAATTAGTAAAGCTAAGAGTGTTTGAGACAATGGGCGTCTCAGATGAGCAGTGTGACTTTGCATCTGCTGTCTCCGGGTGTATTGTTTCTGCCTGTTCCTTAGCTGATACCTAGATCAAAATCGTGCCTCCTGGTGTTCAAAGCGATCGTGGGAACCTCAGCTTTCCGAGGCGAAACTCTCCAGATTGTAGCATATCTGTACCCAGGGTTTCATCTGGGAAATGTCCTTATCTGCAAGCGATAAAGGGAAGCAGTGAACGAAACCATGTGTTTAAGGGTGGGGTTTCGAAAGAAGCCCAAGGGATTTGAAAGTTGGTGGGAAATGGGTACCCAAGGTTTGTGTTTGCCATGGAAAACTGCAGCTAAAAAAATAAGAGTGAGAGAGCATGGCTGATTTATCCCTCGGAGCCCCTGCCCCTCATCAAAAAGGGCTGTGTTAAGTGTCAGCCGGTTCTGACATAATCGTTCGACACAAAACAAACAAAAAATAGCTGAAACAAATGGAAATGTTCCTCGGGTTCAGTGTTTCAGAGAGGGGGGAAAAAAGCCATGCTTGCTGAATAAATAATTTGTGTTGGTTAATTCACCCCGCCCTAGCATAGATGCTGGAACTGAGAGCGCGTATAGATCTTTTTTTCGCTGTAGGAAAATAAGATATTTTGACGACTTCTGTTCCCAAATTGAGGTAAAGTTCAAATATTCCTATTTTTCCATAACAAGAAGTATAGAAAAATTACAATTCAGAAATCTTAAAGCCTTTTATAGCCATCTTTTTGATCAAAATAAAATGTGTTGCTATTCCCCAAACTGGGTGCTCTATGTCAGTTTAGTAGATTTACAAGGTGTAGAGCAGGTGTAATTCCACATACAATGTAATACTAGCTTTCCTTGAATTGACAGATTAATGTGAAATAACATACAACATGTTTCAGTTGTCCTGACACGTTTGGGATTTGTTGGGGTTGGGGGGGACCCGTCCCTTTAATTTTGGAAGAATTTTAAAAATTTAAAAAAAAAACCCAGAGTCAAGTTTGTCAAATGCTACTTTTAGATGTGGTGACAAAACACCTATAGTGGTGATTTTGGGTTTTGGGTAGTACATATACTGCCCACAGCTCATTCTGGGGAAGGCAGTACCTGCTTTCTACCCGCAGACAAAGCAAATGCTCTCCAGGGAAAACGAAGAGAAATCCAGGCTTTGGATATCAAAAAATACAAGTAAAAACTGGGTTTGGAACCAGTTTGATCTTGTTCAGGTATCAAAATATGAAAAGCGTGGAAGATGATTGAAATTTATAGAATTTTATGTGCTCTTTCACAGGACCAGAAGATTTCTGTGTATGGGTTGCAGGGCATGTGTCCTCTAAAGACGCCGCAGAAGGGTTTAGACACTCCTGCTACTGTGAGCTGCTTTCTAGTAATGCCTGTTGTCAAAAAGGTAAGGAGGAACCTAAAGGAAAAGGGGCATTAGCGAGACTAAGCTGTCTGCTGCCGGGCCAAGCTGCCAGAGTTTGCGCCGCTTGTCACTAGCTAGCGTTGAAGGACTTTGCAATGCCCAACATTTTGGCAGTGCGAGGAGAAGGTTTCCAGGTCTTTGTGTCTCTGCCAGGAGACAGAGGTGTGGGCAAGAACCTGAGTCAGGGGACCAAAGCTGGCACTTCCAAGCCTGCTGGGAAAAGAGTCAAAATAGATCAAATTCCTCTGCAAGGAAGTTTTCCAGCTGTGTTTCCACATCACTGGAAGACAAGGTTTAGGCTGATGAAGCAAAGTAGAGAGGACATGAAACAATAATTAGAGTAGAGATTTGTTAACTGCTAATGCAGGACTTGGGTATATCCTAGTTCTTGTACCCACTCTTTTCCTGGTGTGTGTGCATGCTGTCATTTGTGTGCGCAATCATCTTTAAATATTATCTAGGCTCAGCCACACTTCTTTTTTGGTTTTGAATGAGAACACTTAGATAATACAGCTCTTATAGGTAATACTCTTAGGGGTAATATGGATAATTACTCTTACGGGTAATAACATAAGTTATATACTATCTGTCTAGTTCTGGAATTGCTAACATCCAGTTACTGGCAAAGAAATCTGACATGACTGCCTATTGCGGGCAAGTCTTGGGAGATGTATAAAAACTGTTTTCAGGCTAAATTACCTCCGGTTTGCTTACAGCCACCTCAACTGAAAACATATAATTATGTTCCGACATTATTGGTAGCTGTGTAGTTTTTGCAAATGCCAGCAGACTGGTAAGTGTCTAAAAGCTCAATATGGAGCAGGTCTCGGAGTGACAGCGGAGCTGTTTTATACCACATGCCCGTTCTGAGTTATTGTCCATTTCTGGCTCGTTTGCTCGGACTGCTGCATCGCTGCAAACTGAATCCAAGGCGGATGGTTAGTGTAAGGTGTACTGCTTCACTTCCAAACATGGTGTAAGTAGGACTGAAGTAGGGCATAAATGTAAAGTTGGCACAGGGATGAATTTCACCCGCCGGGAGGCTGCATCTGTCGGCTTTCTTTGGCTCCCAGACCTGCAGCGTTTCTCCGCCGTGGAGTTTCATTTCTGATGTGTAGGGCAAATTTCTTTTTCATGCTGCCTGAGGTTTTGTCCAGGACAGTCGAACGAGTCTTTCACTTTCAGCTTTTCCACTGTCATACAGCTTGCAAAGCCATTCCTCGGGGGTTACAAGTGGCTTTATGTCTCCTGGTTTCTATTTTCAGTTTGTGGCTTGCCTAGAAAATGTCATAAATAATGCCAGGCCCTACAATAGTAATATTGAGTCTAGACACCTCCCTTCCTCCCCCGACCCTACCCAACCTTCCAGAAATCCACATCCCTTCGGCGCACTCCTTCTTAGTTTATTGGACTTACTTTTTCCTCTCTCCTTTCTATGAATGAGTTTGGCAGTGAAATAGCCAGAGCAGCAGCCATAGGGATGTGCAGACCAGGTTGGCAAGAAACTAAACCGTTTTTCGAAACAGCCAGTTCTTCCAACAAAGCTAAGTGGAAGGCTTACACTTGTCAAAGTCACTGTACGGTGCAGCGAGCTGTGTCAGAGTTATCACATAGTCATCGTTGTCCAGCGGAGAAGAGAATTGCTCGCCTTTCCCTGGGAAGAAAGCCTTTAGCTGATGAGATGTGAGGTAACTAGCAGTCAGAGAATTGCCGAGGGATGTTGCTGGGAAGGGGAATTCTTTACGACTGCCTTGGGAAGACTGATCCAAAAGAAATAGTTTCCAAAACTTGGTTTCTCATCCAAAGGAAGCATCATGGAAATTTAAAAGCAGCAGAGAGGGGCCCAGAATCCAAAACTTGCCCGCCAAGGAAAAGTCTTGTACAATTTAAGCTTTTTTGTTGCATGCTTTCTGTCACCAGTATCATTGTTTTTGGCAAACAATAAAATTTTCAGTAAATTTCCTTTCAGAAAAAAAAAAAAAAAAAAAAAAAAACAAAGCAAACAGACAGGTTAAGAAGAGCAAAACAAGATGCTTTCTGAATTGATTTGCAGCATTCTTACAAAGAGATGTTGAGGGAGACATCTGAATGGGTCCAAGCCTCTGGCCTCTTGGAAAAACCTGGAACACACGAAAACAAAAGCTGCATTTAAAGGCTGCAGCCTGCCGCGGCATTCGCTGCCAGCAGTGCCAGACCCTGCGGGGAAGAGAGGAGGAGGTGACCGAGGCTGTGGTGTCGGGGGCTGTAATTTTTTTTTTTTTTTAACCAGCTCACAGCGGCCATGCCGACGGCTCCGAGCCTCGCGCTGTCCTTAGCTGGGAGGACAGGACGTCTGGAGCCAGCACATCTCCTGCACATCGCATACCGTCACAGCCCCGCTCGGAGGCCTTCCTCCCTGGCACAGCGGGGCTTCTGGCAGGACGGAGACTTCAAATGCAGTTTTGTTGCTGCGTGTTTTTGTTGGCTCTTTGTGGAGCCCAAATGTTGAAAATGAATTCTGAGAAAGTTACTTAAGGTTTCTGGAGGCTGCTGCCCTGCCTGCCTTTGGTCACTGTTGTAATACCCTGATTTGGAGAGTTTTGCCTCGCTGCCTGGCTGCACCGGCACCTAATAAAGTCTGGTGAGTCAGTGGCACCCGAGGGTGGGTGGCCTTTGCCGTGTTCTTCTGTGAAATGGGTCACTCCCTCGTCTCGGTCAGGCGAGGGATGACAGGTTGAGGGCGTTTCTCAGCATTTTGAGTTCCTACTCCTTGTTTCTTAAACAGAGAGATAACAACAGTGGCTGGATAGAAACAGGTCCCACTAGCCAAGGCAGTGAGCAATAAGTCCCCCAAAGCATGGAATATCTTCCAGATTTGCTTCCACCATTGTGCTGCTCCAGACAGGCTAGAATTTGGCAGAGTCAGTATTACTGGTAAAGCTGGGTGGGGATCGCTGACGCAGCTCTGCCCGGTTATGGTGCCGATTGCTCAGTGCCGGGGAAATTTGGCCTGTGGAACCCAAAAGGGAATCTGGCTTCTGTTCTGCAGTGCCTGACACTAATCAAAGAAATCAAAATATTATTTTTATGAAGACTATGCTTGGATAATTCAGCATTTTCAAATCAAATGAGACAAAACTGTGGAGATCTCTGAGGACGTTAATAGTGTCCCGTGTCACGCTAGGAGCAGTTCAGGTTGACGTACCCACATTACGGTTAATTTCAGATGTTCCCATTTCAATTTAAATTTTTAGTAAGAAATACCTATTGTGCAGGGTCGTTTGGACTGAAAAAGTTGGACCATTTTCACCAGAGAAATGTGGGCTGTTCTGCTTTGGTTTGTTCTGTCTTAAATAATTGAACTCCTTTCCAAAGAAGAAGTAACCCAAAACCCAGCTTGTGCAAAGCATCGTGCCATGTTCCGACATACTGGAGCTTGGCAACTCCCTGGCAAACTCATATCCAGGAGCCTTTGCACCAGATCCGCATGGCAGCAGGGGCATGGCACCGAACACTGCAGGCCATTTGGGTTATTTTTAATTAGTGGTTAGAGAATTGGGACTGGACTGAGTTAAAGTCCAAGTCCCATTTCACAACTTTCCACTTGCTTCTCTAGTTTTTCCCATTACAGTAAAATTCTGCTGTGATTTGGATTAGTCATACGGGCTCAGCACACTCAGGGTTTTACTCATACTTTGTATGCAGATAGTGTGTTTTTGTCCAAGACTCTTAATGAGCCTTGCAAACAGTGCTATCAATTAAACTAATACTTAGCCTATGCTATCTGCCCCGTGATATCTGAGAGCAGTTCAAGATGCTGATTTTGGCCTCTCCAGATTTAAGCAGCCTGGGAGCTATCTTCCAGGGCTGGCACAGCCAAGATCCCTGGAAGGACACAGGCTTTCCCTTAATTTCTGAGCAGCAAGGGGCGACGCCGAGTCCCTGTCCCGTGTCGCAGAGGCGGGCAGCGTCGCAGGCGTCCCGGGCACGCCGGGAGGCAGGGCTTTCAGCCACGGCGGGGCCGCGGAGGGGTGAGGTTGTGTCGGTTCAGCTGGTGGTGCTCTGTCTGGTTCTGTTCATTTTGCTTTGCTTTAGTCCGGCAAGATTGTAACAACAGCAAAAAAAGCCCTGGGCAAAGGGTCTTTTTTTAGAATTTATTGCTCCACGGGGAGGAAATAGAAAGGCCTTTGAGGTAGGTATTGTTTTATCTGCTTCACAGATGGGGGAGTTTCTGGTATAGACCCAAGCTCATGGGGAGTTTTGTTCCCAAGAGATCCATTTCCCAGTCTGTTTAACAGCATTTTGCACCACCGTGATGAGCTGAAGGAGTCAGAGACCCGGCAAGCGTGGCCTTCTTACCCACTCCCGTCGATGGGATGTGACGGTATCCATCGCAGCAGTGCCGCAGAGCGCTGCGCCGGAGCTCGTCACCAGCCGTGGCTCCTGCAGCCAACGCATCTGCACATTCAGGAGCAGGTTTTTAACAACCTGCAGAATTGTTCATGGCACTTGGCAGCCACTTTGCTGAACTGCTGCTGCTTCTGTGCCCTCCGCTGGGATGCTGTGAGCTGCCAGGGATCCCAGGCCCAGAGCACGTCCCTGGGAGGAGCGGTGCTGTTAAAGCAGCAGACACTGGATGTGGAGCGATCGCTGTATGCTCTTGTTTGCGAGAGGATTGTCTCCCTCTCTTTCCATTTTTACAGCATTTCTTCCATTCCTCTCCTACCTATGCTGATAGCAATAGCTTTACTCCTTTTTGGAAATGAGCCGGCTTTCTACAGCTGGATTCCTAGGATCATGATGGCTTTCTCTGAACATACTCCAGCTTGAATTTGTTAAGCTTCGGGGCAGGCTGCCAGGTCCGTCTGTCCTGCCTTGCCAATAAAGAGAGAGGTAATACTGGGTGAGAGGAGTATGGCTCTGCAGCAGCTTCTATGTAATGACTTCTTTTTATGTTGCTGTTATCACCGAGTGATTTGGGGTAAGTTACTAGTGTACTCGCAGAATTGTGAGAGGCAGCCAGAGCCTCTGGGGTTGAAAGCTCTTGTATTACAGAGAGGTAAAGAATCCAGATAGCGAATCTGCTGTCTCTTTCTTGCAGAACTCATATGTGGTGCTGGCTGGCTTGTCGGATGGACTTGTAGCAGTGTTTTCAGTGTCCCAGGGCATCCCAGGGGACAGCTGCTCCTACCTGTGCTCCCACACGGCAAACAGGTCCAAATTCAACATTTCTGATGACGACCCCCGGCAGAATCCGTACCCCGTGAAGGCCATGGAGATCACCAACAGCGGAGCGGAGGTCTGGTACAGCAACGGCCCCGGCATCCTCATCATAGACTGCGCCACGATGGAGATCAGCAGGAGGCTGGAGCCCTTCAGCCCGCCGTCGGTGATCACATCCATGGCCTGCAACTCGGAGTGTCACGGGGAGGAGGTGGTGTGGTGTCTGGACGATAAAAGCAACTTCCTGGTGATGTATCACGTTACCACCTACCAGCTCTGCGCACGCTACTTCTGCGGAGACTGCAGCCCCCTCAGAGACATGTTTACAATCCAGCAGCCTTCGGCACCCATCCCAGCTACAGCACCTATAAACCAAAAAGCGATGGAGAGTAGTCCGCTGGCGGACATGAGCATTATCTACAGCCCAGAGGTTGGCACCCAGATACTAAACCACCAGGACTCGCTCACAGATTATTGCTCTGTGTCTTCCTACTCCTCCTCGCCTCCGAACAGAATAACCCGGTGCCCCTCCAGCCTACCCAGCTCGCCCATGAGCTCTTCCAGTGCACCACTCTCCACAGATTTTGAGGAGTCTGACAAATTTCATGAGCTGAGGCCTTCCCTGGATCACGATGCTATGCCTGCAGGTGACAACACGCAGCATCTCCAAGCTGTCAAGATTCTTCCTGTAAAAGACCTCATATGGATCCCCAGGTAAGTGGGTCACTTATCAAAGCAACTTCGTCAAAATCCCTCCTGGGCTGAGTGTGAGATTAGCTCAGGCTAATTCAGGGGCTTTTGCATTTCCAGTATGATTCACCTGCCCAGAAAGTCAAGTTATCGTTAAGAAATTTTGTTCCCAGTGCAATGGTACATCGATTTTTCTACTCCTTTTTAAAGATACCTAGCGTTGGGTAGAATGGCCACACCTAAGGTCTTGCAGGATTGATTTCAGCAGAAGAGAAATGTGGGTGGTAAGACTCGAAGCCCTGTTTCCCCAGCTACTGAGGAAGCAAAGAACAGCAGGCAGCTTCCTCACTCAGACACAACCCTGGCAAATCCTGTTGTCTCCTGTTGAGCTGATGGAAACCACTGGGAATCTGATTTTGCCTGTCACGGGGGCTCTCACTGGAGTGGATTCAGGATGCCCCTTGGTGGCATCGCAGTGCCCCCTTCCCTGGAAAAGGTCGTGTAACTGCAGGAGGGACTGTAGCAGAGAGGATGGATATCCAGCGTGGATCTTCCTCAGCTGTCACCGCTGCGGAGTACATGTGACATCTCCCTCGTTTCTCTTCTAGGAGAGGAGGGGATATCATCGTTATCGGACTGGAGAAGGAATCCGGCACCCAGCGGGGCAGAGTGATCGCTGTGCTGAAGGCCGGGGAACTGGCTCCCTATGGGTGAGGCTGGCTGGGCAGCGCCTGTCACACCAATTCCCAGGGGCACAAGGGGACTGGGTGGCAGAGGGTGGCTCTGCAGGCTCCGGGGGTTCTTGGGAGCTTCCTCTCAGCATCCAGAGGCATCTGAGAAGCTCCCAGCCAGAGGAGATGCAGTTGCTGGTTGCACATCGAGGCATGTGCGTGCTCTTGTAGCATGGCAGATGGCGACTGGAAGGCACTGCGACCACGCTCTGGTCTCCAAAAGCCACAGAGAGCAGGTACCCCCGTAACGAGACCGGCAGAACATCTTGCACGGTGCGATAAACGCCAGTCTGATCCTGCCCGGTGCTGACTCCCAGTGCTCTGAGGGCACCTGGCAGAAGATCGGTGGAGCTTGGCAGACTCAGGCCCTGCGTTAAGAACAAGAGGTGTATTTATGTAGGGCGCAGTGCTTGTCTGTGGCTGCATTCACGTGGATCAGGTTGACGTTCTGGCTCTAAATGAGCACCTTTGTGCTGTGGGCAGTGACGGGCTGAGGGAAGGTTCCTGGAGCACAGGGGAGAGCAGTTATATACATTAATTTAAAACGTTTCATACAGCGAACAAGAGTCTAAGTAAATAAATAGCTGCTAGAGAGATGGGAGTGTTCCTGCTGATCACTTAAATACCAGTCTGGGATTGTACTATTTATGTCCAAACAAATGGAGGTTAAGCAGTGCTAAGGATTATAAATGATCGTTTATTACCACTGGCCAAACACAAGAAGAGATCAAAAGTGCTTCTGCCATTCCCTCTATTTGCTAACTGAGTGTCTTTATCAGTTAGTTGGGAAGGGAGTATTCTCTTTATTGTTCACAGGTACTCTTAGCTCGATTTTTGCTTTACCCAGATTAAGTGTGGGGTTAAGGCGAGGTGACACAGCCATCTCAGGCTTGTCCCGCTTTGCTGCCTTGCAGCCTGGCTGGTTCAGGCACGGTGGCCAGTGACTTGCCCTGTTTTACCAGCAGGATAAAGACCAGCCGATGGTGCCTGCCTCCTCCAAGTGCAGCGCAGGGTAGTGAGGTGAGGGAAGGAAAGTGGCTTCTTAGGGACAGTTTGTGGTAAAAAACAGGAGCCAAGGACAGCCTTTGTTGCCAGTGCTCCCCGCCAAGGTCTAGGGGCCTTTCTGGGGAAGCAGTTTGGGGCCGGTCTTCCCCCATCTGCTATTGGAGTGGTAGAAAGAGCCCAGCAAGGTTCCCTCGAACCCTGTGAGGACACAAGTGTCATCTTCTGCCTGGCCACCTCCCTCTGGGGTATCTGCAGGGCCAGCTTCGACCGCTCTTGTTTGATCAGGTAACATGCTCAGAGACCATGAAGGGAAGCACACGCAACACGATGCTGTCATGCAGGACGACTTCTGCATGAACCTGGTGGGTCCCTGGGCTGTTGCCGTGGCCGTGCCTGCTGATCTGGACGTGGGGCTCATACCCTGAGCGGGCAGAGGTGGGCTCCATCCCGCTTCCACACTGCATTTCAGGCTGCGGAGGCTCTCGGCAGCCTGCTAGCTGTGGCATGATGTGCAGGCTGTTTTGAAAACGCGCAGCTGGCAGCAGGCAAAAGAGGCTTGGATTTAGCAAATCGGGAGATTAACAGCAACTTCAAAATGTCACGGCAGACTTAAGCACCTACCTGCGTGTTTAGGCACCTGAATCCCTTTAAAAATATTTTCCTATGTCACTGAGCCGCTTGCTTTTGCCGTGACATAGTTTCTGATCCCTCTCTTTGTTAGTTCTCCTTTCTCGAGGATTTGCAGCTTATAAAAAGAGATGCAGTAGCTGGAAAGGAGAGCTTGTGAGTCGGTGCCTCCCCGATGGGCGGTGGTGTGCTGTGTTAGCAGAGCTGCTCTCCGCTGTAATGCCCTTCTCTGCTCTGTTCTTCCTTTCCCAGGACGCTGGTGGATGCTGCTCTCATAGCAAGGGACACAGTTGTGTGCTGCTTTGAGAACGAAAACATGGAGTGGTGCCTGGCTGTCTGGAGGGGCTGGAGTGCCAGAGACTTTGACGTTTTCTACCAGGCCTACGAAGAACTGGGAAGGCTTGAAACCTGCATGCGAAAAAGAAGGTAGTGCTTGTGGCGCTGGGAACCGAGGCTCGATGAAAGACGGAAGCGTCCTGCTCTGAGCGCGCCTGGGCTCCGAGACGCAGTCCCGGAGAGGCAGGGGATGAGGGGTGCGTGGGGGGAGCGTGCGTCTGGTTTGCTGCTAATGAGCACTGCGGGATTCCGGTGACTGGAGCCCCGTCAGGGCTCTCGGGGACTGAAGAAACCGCTGTGAGCAGGGCGGGGACGAGCCCGGGAGCTGGCCCGTCTCTCTGCTCTCTTGCTCCGTCACACGCTCCCCTGCAGTAGTCGAGAGCAGAAGGCGGAGGTGGCTGCAGTTCTGCTCATGCCTCTATTTCCAGTTTCGTCTTCCCCATTTTAAATTCCTTCCTCACCTTCAGCATGCCCTGGCTGCTGCTGCTGCTTTTCTAGTGTATATTGTCAGCCAGGAGAGCTCCGTTAACCTCGGCAGGCTCTTTCCTGGGAGCCTGAGCACGTTACCGTCCCCACTGCCTGCTGGCTGGCGGTGCGGTGCACGGTGGCCTGACACCCTGCTCCCGGGGGAAATGCATCTGCTGGAAGCCCCGCGCTGCAGGGCTGCTACCCGCATCCCTGCAAGTTTCTTAGAGGCTACTTCAGGTGTAGCCCCTGTTGTGATTGCCGTGTAGAGACATCCAGGTGTAAGTGTAGAGACATCCAGGTGTAAGAACCAGCAATAAGCTTTGGCTGGCCACTGCGTTTCTGGTTCCTAAAAGCTATTGTGGTACAGTGTTACTGTGAGAGAGCCTAAAATAATCTGCCGATTATACTGCACAATCTCAGTGAGTAAGCGAGCTATTTAATTGCACCGTTGCAAAGTCAGTTGTAAATAGAGCTGACTGATAGAAAGCAAAGCCACTGGGTTTGACAGATAGCTCCTGGTGGAAGAGAAGGGAGCCCTGTGCCCAGGAAGGTTTATAAACTGTCTTTGCTCCACTCCTCTTTCTCCTGATAAATGCACTCTGGGGTATCGGGAACACAATAAGCTTAATTTGCCTGTGTATCTGTGCAGCTTCCGCTCACCACAGCTTTTATTTTATCTTCATTAGTGGCCTGGGATGATGTATTGGCTCTGAATACAATTGCACTTAGTTATCCCAAGCATGTACAGCAGTGTAAAAACTGAGCCCGGCTAAGCACCCTGTATAAAGGTGTACAGTTTGAATTTTGGACCTTTTTTTTTTTTTTTTTCTTTCCCTATCCCAAGAAACTCGTGTGAGCATCGGCAAGGCTGGCCAAGGCCGAACGGGCAGGTTAACCCTCTGGTTCACATTTCTGTTGCAGGCTGCTAAAATATCCTTCTTCAGAAACAGAGTGTATCTTAAAATAAACAGATTTCTCCCCACAATGACACTGCGTTGGTGGCACTTTTTATTGGCAGCCCACGCCTGCATCGCCTGCAGGGTGTTTGGGGTTTGCAGCGTCCGGTTAAAATGCACGTCCTCCTGATGAGCGTAGCTTGAATCGGGTTTACAAGAACAGTCCGTCTCCTTACCTGGCCTTACCTGTCTCCGTCCCCCTGCGGCTCCTCCAGCGGCTCATGAAGCGGGTACGGCAGCACCCCTGCGCCCCGGTTTGCTGTTCCTCGCCAGGACAAGCTCTCCTGCTGGTCGGCTCAGAGGTGAGGAGGAGGTGGCTCAGCCCTTCGCTGCTGCTGCGGCTTGACAGCTGCCCCGAGAGCTTGTCCTGACTCAAGCTTAGCCGTGAACTAGCCGTCTCTGCGTCAGGGCTAATTAACCGCATTGCCCTGAAACTGTGTCACCTCCCTCCCATCCTCCTGCGCAGCCCAAAGCCCGCACGTGCCGGCCGCGCACACCCCTGCCACCTGAGCTGGGCTTTAACCAGCTCACGGTCGCCTTCCCCGGGTGCCAAACCCCTTTTACCCACACGTACTATTTCATGATCCTCGAAGCCCCGACAGAGGCTACCAGCCAGCTTGTACTTCCATTGAGCCTTGCAGCTTTTCTTTGAGAAAGCACCGTCTGGAATAGCCACAGCTCTCCCTTACCGTCTCTCTGGAGCAGAACATCCCGGGCACCGTGTCGCTTCCAAAGCCAGCATGGGGCCGTGCGCCCCATGGGCTCCCCAGCTCCCGCAGGGGTCAGCCAGAGCCTCTCCCAAACCTTCGATGGGCACCGGCCGCGGCCTCGCCACAAAAGGGGCTTTGTTCTGCTCGCCGCCGCGCGCTCCGGAGCTGCTATTGCACAGGGCCATTGCGCACAACCTCCCCCAGACACCGGGACGTCCCTGCTCCGAAAACCCTGCTGCCACCCGCGCCAGCCGGGTCGGGATGGGCAGGGAAGGCGGGGGAGAGAAGCAGACGTCGCTGTGTGGTGGCAGAGAGGTCCCTGCCACAGGGACGGGAGTGAGCGTGTCCCGAAACCTCCTGGGAACGGGGATCGGTTCCTGAAAGCGACTGAGGGCCTGAACGCTGCTACCCTGGAACCAGGACAAAATCCCCCCCTTGGGCAAACCTGAAACCTCGTTAGCACAAGGCTGCATTAAGTAAGCAACGCGTGTGCTGCGGGAATAAATCCCCAGGGGCAAAAATAAACAAATTAAACCCAAAATAAATTAAAAAAACCCTCCTACCAGTTCAGGCAGTTTGAGATTTCAATGCTCACTCCCAACCCTCCCACCAGCGAAGCCTGCTCTGCTCCCGCTGGGACTGACATGGGTGTCAGCATCCCCTGCCACCCATCCCTGGGGAAGGGGACGGGGTCAAGGCTAAAGGCAGGACGAGCCCCAAAAGCCCAGGAGCACGGGGCTGCCTGAGCCCCAGGCGCTGGTGCTGAAAGTCCCCGTTACCAGGGCTTGGCCCGGGATAGCTGCGTGCATCGCAGGCCTTGCTATTCTATTTCAGCTTCTAAAAATAAGCCCGAGCAGGGGCCTGGAGGGGGTTGTTCTTTCAGCTGACTGAGGAGAGATGAGAAAACAGCTTGGTTTTATTTTGTCAACCTCAGGTTTCCCCCCAGTCCGTCTCGGAGCAGCGGGAGCGCATGGAAAGGGCTCGGCACGGGGAGGGAAACGGATGCTCTCAAATGAGATTAACCCCCGCACTGGCAGCGGGAGGGAGGCGGGTGCTGGGGCCATTAATTACTCACCGAGGAAGCAGCGAGACGCAGAGGACCCGCCGCCACCGGGATTAATTGAGCCGCTCAGCGCGGCCGCCCAAACCCCCCGGCCTCGTCCCCTCGCCCGGCTGCCTCCTGCGAGCAGGGAGCCGCACGCTGCACCCCGGGGTCTTCCCTGAACTGCTCTGCTGTCCTTCACCTGCTTTAAAAGAAATAAAAATAACCACCGTCTGGCCACCGATTCCCAGCCCTGGGTTTGGCTGTTTCTCTGCTGGCATCGGTGTGGTGAGCGGGACGCAGGCCCTGGGATGGAGAACGACTGCCGTGCCCGACATCTGGGTCCTGGTGGGGCTCAGGGCACAGCCTGAATATTTGGATGCAAACTGCTGGTACCCGATCTCCGAGGCCCCACGTCCTGGTGCTCACTCAGAGCATTTTGGGGACCCAGTACAAGACCCCAGTGGTTCCCGGACCCGGCTGATGGGATTACACCCTGCGGGTCTCATCACCGGCCACATCCCTCCAGCTAATCCAGGCGTGGCCTGCAAAGCAAGCCACATAAAGGGCAATTTGATGGTATTAAAAGTTTCCCCAGTCCTGGCCGGATAAATTAACCTTGGCAGAAAACAGGTGCCTGCGCGGTGCTGCCCCGGTCGCACCGACTGGTCCCAGCCCCGGAGCATCCCTGGGGCTGCGGCTCCTGCGGTGCCCAAAAGCGGCAGCGCTGCAGGAGCCAGGCTGCTCCGGGGACGGGATAGGAAGGACAGCAAATGCAATCATATTTTCTAACCTTGCAGCGTGATTAGAAATTAAAAGCAGGACTTTTTTCCCCATCCCTTGAACAGGCCGGCTCTTCTGCAGCTCCTCTGCAGCGGCTGCCCCGGCCGGCGTCCCAGCGGCGCGGGCTGGGCTTGAGCCGGCCAGAGTTGCAAAGGTGCAGGGTCCCGCTGCCCTGCGCTCTCGCTGCAACACCTCGCTGCAACACCTCGCTGCAACACCTCGCTGTCACCAAAGCCCAGCACGAGCATTAAAACACCCTGCGATCGCCTGCGCTCACCCTGTCCGACAGCCCGGGCGGCTCTTTGAGCTTTTAAGGCTTAAAAAATGCCATTTTTCAGCTTCATTTTTCCAAGAGCCGGGTGACTCGAATGTTTTTTTTTCCCTCCTCTGTTACATCCAACATGTAGGAAAAAAAAAATCATCATTTACTAGATGAGAGCAAAGCCCACCTCTCGTGCCCCAGTGAGAAGCGTGGGGGCCCGTGGGCTCCTCCACCCCGCACCGCACCAAGGGCTCGGCTTCAGCACGAGGAAAAAATCCGGTGATTTTTAAGGGACGTGGCGAAAGGGGCAGCGCTGGCTGCTTTGTATTCTGCTACCGAAAGGACAGAGGAAATTAGTTTTCTTTAAGCAAACTTTAAAGGACAGGAAATATTGTGGCTATTTTGGGCTGCCAGCCCGTCCTCGCCTTACCCCGGGCCCGCGGCAGTGGCCGGGGAGCACCGTCAGGTGTCGGTGGCTTAACCGGCACCGCGGCCCTGACTTTGTTTTACCTTAGGCAGGAGAAGGCTGCTGCTCTGCCAGGGCGGGCGGCTCCTCGTCGTCACCAGTGCCTAACAAAATGACACCAAGATTTTTAAAAAAAACCCACAAAACCCCGAGGAAAGACCCGTTCCCAAAGAGCGCAGCCGGGTTTACACAACCCGGTCCCTCTCCCTCCCGCCCAGCGCTGGCAGCCCCGGGAAGGTGCTGCTCTGTGCCTGTGCTGAGCCCGTCCCGGATTTTTTTACTCCCCATCCCTTTTTGTGCTTTTGTGTTTACAGCAGCGCCTCATCAGGCTCCTCTGAGCTTGGGGGCCGGCTGATTTCTCCTTCGTGCCAAGTTGTGACCCTCCTGCTCCTTCCCCTGCCAGCACCAGCAGAGCCCCAGCACGGTGCCAGCTCGCACGGTGCCACCGCCCCGGTGACGCAGGGCCCCGCTCCCTGGGCAGGGCAGCTCCGCTGACGGGCTGGGGCTGGGGCTGGCCCTTCCTTGGGCAGCCCAGGAACCGGGAGAGTCCTCGGCCACCCCGCAAGCACTTGGGGATGGAGGGAGGCACGGAGGGACAGCGGTTCGGAGGGATGCAGAGATGGAGGGATGGCAGCTTGTAGGGATGGAGGAGTAGAAGTTTGGAGGGATGGAAGCGGCTTCGGTGACAGACAGACACAGGGAAGCGGCTGCCGTGGGGTGGGGGAGCTCAGGGCCTGGACCCCATCAGGGCTCTGCCCCCATCCACCACCTCCTCCCTGCGCGATCGCACGAGTGCTGCTGCGTTTCGGCGGGCCGTGGGAGCACCCGTCAGCGTCCGTTGCGGTTTTTATCAAAAAAAGGGCTGGCTGCCCTGCTCTGCCATGTGCTTTGCAGGGAGCAGGAGGAGCCCAGCACCCCACGTACCTGCGGGAGCCACAGACTAACCCGTGCCACGCATTTGCCCCCTCCTTCTCCATTTTCCTTCTCAAAAATTTTAAAGCACGGCCCTATTTGGAGGATTAGATGAAAAGAAGCCCCAAAAATAACGTCCCTTGGCCGCGGTGGCCTGGCCGCACTCGGCAGAGGACAAATGGCTCCCGGCGCGGCTGTGGGTCCCCGTGCACCCCCAGGCTACACCAGGACTTCGTGGGGACTGAAAGGAGCGCTAAGGCGGCCGCATCCTGCCCCACGGCCCCACTCGCTATAGAAAATATTAGACATTGGGGGCTCCTCTATGCAATTCAGTCCTGTTGTGGGTTTTTTTTCTTTTTTTTCCTCTTTTTTTTGACAATAGGGTCTTTTACGCAGCACGTCTGAGGAAGGTGCTTTGCTGGGGGAAGGCTCCCTGCCAGCGGGCGCTGCGGGGTCCGGCTGGGGGTCCTGGCTCCGGTGCCACATCCTCCCCACCCCAGGCGCAGGATGGGGGTCCCAACCCCGCACGCTGTCACCCCGGGGCCTGGTTACTGCACCGGGGGTGACCGGGGCTGGTTTCCATGCTATTAAACACTCCAGTGCCACCTTCCAGCCCTAATAACCCTTCCTGCGGGGACTGGTGGGCCTGACCTCCGGAAAAGGGGTTTCCCTTCGATTTCCAGCGGGGCCCCATGCGACAACAGGACTTTTTAAATTGTGCCGAATTTTTCCCCCAAAAATAAAGCTGCCTGGTCTCGCTGTGCAGACACTGCCCGGCTCTGATGTCCTGGGCGGCAGCAACGGCCGTCGGTCGGCTCTGCGCACGCGCCACGGCCGATGGGGCGGTGGAAAGCGATAGTGGTGCAAAAACCAGCTCAGCTTTGCCCAAAACCCACCCCGAGAGCTTCAACGGAACCCAGGAGCGGAGAAATCCCCCGGGAGAGCCGCGGCGGGGGGCACACCGCATCCAGGGCAGCACACAGCCCTCCCTGCCACCCTCCTGCGCCCCAGAATAATCCCAAAGGGAAGCGTAACCCCAAAGGTCCGGCTGCACCACGGGCTGGGGCAGCGCCAGCGCAGGCTCCTGACACGGCTCAGAGCTGCTCGGAGGAAAAGCAATTAAAAAAATTCAATTTTTTTAAAAAAAAAAGTCCTTCCCACCCGGGCTCACACCATCAGGTTTGCATTTGGCCATTAATGACCTTTGCCGGCAGGGAGGGCAGGAGCCTTTCGGTGCCCTGGAGCTTTTTTCCCCTTTCTTTAAATCTTTTTCATTTAGGGGAAGCTCCTCAGTGCTGCGGAGGGGATTTGGGGGGCCCGGCAGCACCCCCAGCTTTGGCGCTGTACTGCTTGCTGCCATCCGGCCATGGGCACGGGTCGGGAGGGAGCCCCGGCAGCCGCAGCCAAATCTGGCAGGGACAGAAACAAGGCACAGGTGAGCGTCTCCCTCGGTGCCCCCTCGGCTGCACCGCAGGGAAGCCCCGGTGCAGAGGGAGGGGCTGGGTTTTTGGACAGACCCGGGGTTTTTTTGCAGATTTGGGCAAATAGGAGGAACGTCGCGGTTTGCAGACGTCGCTGAGTGCCGGGGACCGGCCAAAGCTGTCACCCGCGGCTGGGTTTGCTCCTGTGGACCGAGCGCCTCCGCTGCAGAGGCTGCCCTGGATGGGGCTTGGGATGGTGATGAGGATGAGGATGATGATGGGGCCAGGGGGATGGGGATGAGGCTGGAGATGACGATGACGATGGGAATGAGGATGGGGCTGGAGATGCAGATGGGGACAGGGCCAGGGATGGGGCTGGAGATGATGATGGGAATAGCGCCAGGGACGGGGCTGGGGGCTGAGCTTGCCCGGGGCAGGTGCTCAGCACCGGGGGAGTCACAGAAGAGCGATTTTCGGCAGTGGGTGGCCGGCCAGGACAGGTACCCGCCCCACGAGGCTGCACCTCTGCGGCAGCTCAGGTTCCCCAGGGCCAAACGCTGCCAGCAAAGCAAACAGCCTTTATCTGCCCCGCATCACGGTCCATGTGCTTTGGAAGTTTGTTTTATCGTGGAATTACTTTAAACTGTGCCCTTTGTATGAGCCCTCTTATCAAAAAGTCAATAAAAGCACAAAAGTGTTGTGGTTTGGTGTTTTTTGTCTTCCTTTTCTAAAGAAACCGTTGGCGAGAAGCACAGCAGGACCCAGGCAAAGCCGTCCCAGCACCCCGAGCCGCGCAGTGGGGACCCCCGATTTCCAAGACACCGGAGCCCAGCACGCTGGAAATGTTGGAGCCGATTCAGCTCAATTAAAGTTGAGGTTTTTATTGAATTAAAGTGTGAAAGTACATACAGCCAGCCCAGTATTCGGTCTGTTATTTTTTTTTATGTTAATTCAATTTTTTTCCCCCCGCTCATAAACGTGATTTAAAAGGTGGTAGAGATTCCTGGGCTGGAGGAGAGCCGGGAGATGGGTTTTGGAGCTTGGAAAGGACGCGGACGGGTTTCTTGCACCTGGGAAAGCGTCGGCAGCGGTTTGGACATGAGGCATAAAAGCGCTTCTGGCAGCAGCAGCCAGGTGAAATCCCGTAAAAGACTCGGGGAAGGAAACCTCATGGGATGCGGCTGCACTGCAGCCCAAACGTGCCGCGGCCGGGGCGGCTGGGATGTCTCCACGGCTGCCCATGCCCCACGGAGGAGACGGCCTTCGAGCTCAAATCGGGACCAAAAAACCCCCGAATTTGCTCCAGTCAGCGCAGTAACGCACGCTGCCGGCGTGCCGCCCCGCAGAGACCGCAGCCCTGGGGGCAGAAGCGTTTGTTTAACCAGGTCCCAATGTGGGCAGCGTCCCAGCAGCCCAAAAACCACCGCGGCCCGAAGCGGAGCAGAGAAGGAACCTGGTGGGACCTGGAAGCATCGGCCCCCGGCAAGGCGCTAACCCGCTCTCCATTTTTTAATGCCTCTGAAGGATTTGCTTTCCAAAAATCTCTCGAGTGAGGCTGGCTGTGCAAGCGGAGTATTTTTAGCAAGTATTCATGCGAAACGACTGAGGGTAATGATTTGCAATGTAAAGTCAGAGCTTCAACAAAAACTCAGACGAAGCAGATTCAGGGGCAGCGGGACTCGCTTGCTGATTGTGCTGACCGGAACCGCACAGCCAGCTCCGGGGAAGCTGCGTGGAGGCCGGAGCTGGTTACGGATTTTTCAGGGCAATAAAACCCCACTGTGCCGAAAGGACCAAAACTTGAAATCCTTCCACGGCCTGTGACTCTGCAGTTACATATAAATATTTAACCTGGGAACAGTCGCATCGAGCGCAACGGTCACCGAAAGTACCGCGTGCCTTTCCCCGACCCGCCCTTTCCCCGCGTCCTTTGCCTCTTCTCGCTATCATTGACCCTTGAGCTAAGAAATAAGCTGCTGGGAGGGACGTGCTTTCAGAAAACAGCGGTGATAAACCCAGCTCCCACCCCGCTGCCTCTCCCTGAAGTTTCACGTGCAATCTAACTCTGGTGACTGATGAACGTTCACGAACAAAGAGCCAAGCGCAGCCTCAAGATGCCTCAGCTTGAGGCTCACAGTGATTTTGGCCGTTCCCTGAAAGCCCACAGGACAACCAGGCTCTCCCCTCCACCCTCAAAACCTACCTGCCAGAAGGAAGGACCAAGGCTGGCTTTAGGCTCCTTTGCAGGTCCCCCTCGATGTCCAGCTCAGCCCCCGTGTTCACCAGCTCCATCTTCTGCAGGTGATGACCCACCCCAAAGCTGAGGAGCTGTCAGGCTGCCAGAGGACAACCCCCGGGGACGGTCACCGCCCGAGGAGCACCGGGCTGGGGACATCAAGCCCCTGACAAGCAACGTGGGGCCGGGGAGTGAAGATACCTGAAGAGTGAGGATGGCGATGGGTCATCCCATCTGTGCTTCAAAACACAGTCCCTCACCAGTCACTGGTGGGAGACGGCTGCTCCCACAGCTCACCAGACACAAGGGCCCCCAAAGCCCTCCAGAGCCACCGACCTGCCAAGCACGAGGGTGAGGAGTCAATGGGGGTGAGAAACCCCCGCGTGACCCCTTCTCTCACCGTGAGCCACGGGAAGACAGGAATGGCAAAGCGTTTCCGAGCTTTGACTCGTGAGTTCTTCCTCCGCGTGGGAGTGCGGGACAGAGCTCGCACCCACGGGTGTCCAGAAAAGCTGGAAGGGTTTAAACCCAAGTGTTGAAGGGCTGCAAAGCTCTGCTTGGGCAGGAGTTTTGTTGCAGTGAGCGTGCCCGCCACCAGCATGGCATCTGACACGGGTTACACACACTGGAAGAACGAGGGAAAGAAGTGTCTCGCATTTTTAATTGTTTTAATGAAGAAGAGAAGCATCTCAATATATAGCAAACCTCAGCAAATGACTCTCGGTCACCACGTTGTTCAACGTCAGGATGACACCATCTCATTTTCTCACACCTTGTTTTTCTTAACGGACTAGAGGCAAACCCTCCAGGCTTTCCCAACACCGACTGGCTTCTCGGCATGAAGTAAACTTCTCTCCGAACCAAACAACGCGAGTAAACTGCGAATGAAATGTTCCAGCCCCAGAAGGGATTTTTGTCAGAGGCTGGGTTAGCACTGGCCAGCCGATGACTTCCACCTGGTCAAGCTCCTTCCAACTTGGGCAGCAAATACCGCTTATTTTAGTATAAAATGGGTTTTATAAGGTTAGACTTTATCAGAGACAGTTGTAATTTCAAATTTAACTTTAAAATGGATTACTTTTAAGCTGCGAGTCCATAAAATATGTGGTCAATTAAGATGTGGGGCCTCAAGAGTTGCCTGCAAGCTTGGTGTAAAACACGGTGTTAGTGCTGCTTGGACAGATTTGGTAACTGAATCAGAACTGCAGCAACTGAGCAAAAAAAAAACCAAACCCAATACCAGATGGGTGCTTTTCATTAAACGGCTTTTTCCATTTACATGCGTTCTGCTTTTACCAGCTGTTATGGGCTAAAAAAAGTCCTACATAATCATAAATGTTAATAAATACAGTACAAGTACAGGGCTTTTTTCCCCCCATCTTTCGGTACAGCTCTTCAGGGATCATATTCTTCTCTCTTCTGCAGCCACAAATCCTAGTTCCTTTTTCTTTTCCCTTTCCCTTGTGTGACGAAACACTTCCGTAACCCCTAAGATTCTTGCTTTGGGACTTAATTTTTACATAAAAAAGCCTCACGCCAATATTGAACTGTGATGAAACCGGCAGAGCTATTAAAAATAAATGCTCAACACACTTAATAATTATTTTTACTGTGTTTTGAATACACAAAACATTACGAAATTATTCAGCCTTGTCATCATATGCATTTTAAATGTATAGTTATGGATGTTTTCAGACAGCAAAAGCACTTTTAATCTTTTCACGAGGAAAAAGTCAAAAACCTCCGTTAGAGATGACCAGCTGCCCCCAAGGAATCGCGCAGCTCATCAGCGCGGGCAGCGACGGGAGCGTACAGCAGAGCCTGATGAATGGATTTGTTTTCTCTTTCCCCAGAGCCAAGGTACGTGGCATTAAGCTTATTCCGGGCCAAAACACAACACAGAAGTCAAACCCCTTTGTAAGAGGGAGATCCTTTTACCTGGACTTACTTCCCAAAACTGCTTTACCTTTGCGGCTGTGCCTACGCTGTATGAAAAGATACAGACTGAGGCAGACGACATGAGGAGCTCCGATTGCAAATAAAAAATCTTTATTGCATCTTAGAAGCAAGTCTTAAAAAAAAAAAAAAAATTCCATGCACTGAATCCATCCAAGTACCTACATCCTTGGGACTGTCACCAAAAAACGATGAACATTATAAGACATCGACTCTACACTAGTTGCAGTTCATATTCCATACACGTGTAAACAATGGTTATTTTTTCTACTGGAATAGCAATTACTCCATGCCCTTCGAGCACGGCAACAACCTCAGCATCGGTTTTTCTCCGTTCCTTCACTAGTCTCCACTTCCCAAAGAGTAGGCAAAGTGGAACTGAGAGCAATGAGACGAAATGGTGCTGGAGGATACGATAGAAAAATATATTGTTCGCTGGTTTTTATTTTTTGTTTCTGCTGAGCAAGATATTTACAGATAGGTAGGTCCCCACAGACCATCTGCTTCAATGACAATGTCCATTCACTAAGTCTCAGTGTAAAGGGTTCCCTTTCTGGCTTTAAGGCACTTTATTTTGTATATTTTCTCTTACCTTGCTAGATGTTAATTCGTAGGGATCACACTTCCCTTGTATTCGGCCTCCCCACCCCTAGTTCCTCTTAGAATACCAAAAAAATTTCCTAAGCTTACTTGAAGTCATTCCAAAAATGTTAAAGAAATTTGGGGAAAAAAGCTCCATGAAAAAAATATTTTAGAAAGTAATCTTTGGAGATCATTTACTGCAAGTATGACGTACACTACCTTATCAGTGAGAAGATGCAATACATTCCTAATATATATATATATATTTACACACACATATATATATATATATAAAATATTAAAATGACTAACAGATATTCAAGAAAAGGTCAAGACCCTAAAACAATGGATATTAAATAAATTAACGGTCTATCAGATACAGAAAAAAATAATCCCAAAACAAACCTAGTAATCAAATGTAATAATTGTTCCCATTAACATCTCGTAACCGACTGAACAAAATCAATGCAATCAGGTGCAGTACACTCGGTATAGAAGGTTTTTCAAAGTTCTCGTTAGGGATCTCTAATTGTTCGTTGTGTACTGTCGCTTTGCTGCAAGAGATTCGCATTTCCCATCCTCTTCCCCTCCCTCGTTACGCTTCGGCATTTCTTCATCACACCGTCTCGGCTCTAGACAGGACAGCGGTTGAGGGTAATACACAGAACCCACCACGGATTCTTAAAACATTACGTCCCTGTATGGACCAAATATAAAAGACAAAAATTTCTACAAGGACTAATCGGATAGCGGTTGTGCTTACTTTCTTCCCCCCCTTGAAGTCTCCTGGCCATAATAAGTGGAAGTGTAATTTTAAACTGAAATAATCAGCCATCCGGAAAAAAAACCTCCTGCAATTAATACCCTTATCATCGCCACACCGATTTAAAAAATAATGGCCACCCTTAACAAAAGAAGCAGAATCTTTGCACGGCAGAAGTCACAACAAAACATTTAGACACACCGTTTTGTTACTTGGCTTGCACGCTCAGGTCCCAATTTACAGAATTCCAGCAACGAAGACAGCAACGGAAAAGGTAGGAAACAACCTTTTGTTCATAAGGAAATTCTAATTCAAGTCAGACTTCCGCTGATCGGTCAGATAACTCTTAAACACTTTTTTTGTTTGAAGGCAAATATTGATCACAGTTTTGTTCAAAACCAAAAACACAACAACAAAAAAACCAACGGCCTTGTTCTTCTCAAAACGAGCGCTTTGTAAGAAAACAATGATGATTTCTAAAATATATCCTGTGTGGTCTTTTAAAAGTGAATTATCAAAAAACATTTTCCCAAAAATAAATTAGATAATTAAAAAAAAAGTCTTTGCCAGCATAGCTGGACATTAGGCTGTCCTCACTGAGCCATTAGTATTGCTGCTTTTCCCAAAATTTGGGTCATTTTTTTCAAACCATATTTCAGCCAGCTGTTGTGTGGACCCATAAGTTGAAGCTTTGGACCCCAAGCACATTTTATACTGTTTTGGATCAAGATTAGGATCACAAAAAACAGGATGATGCACATGGACTACTCCAATTTCTTGGCTTCGGAAAGTTTTTAAGCCAGCTTGAATGACTTTGTTAAATAGGTCTACGTCTTCAAGGCCCCAACCTTGGATGGAGACATCAAAGCCACCTGCTCGAAGAAGATCACCTTTGTAAATACAGGTAATACCAAAGCCATAGTTCCTCCAGAAACCTGTTTTCTGGGTGAAGGCAAAATGATTGTCACTAGGAACTTTTCCACTATAAACAATTTTTGGATCATACTGGCTAAAAATGATGGGAAAGTATACTTGTTGACCCAAAACCGTATTGGCTCTACACCGCTGGAGGAATTCTGTGGTAAACACTAAGTCAACATCACAGAAGAAAAGCAAAGACTCATTCTGGAACTGAGAAGATCCGACTTCCAGAGCCAGTGCCCTCGAGAACTCCCCCGACACTGGTAAAACCTGCATGTCAGCCTTGGGGTATTTGGAGCGGTAATCTCTCATCAGCTCGATCTGCTTCACTTTGTCAGGGTTGGAGTTGGAATTGAAAAGCAGGACAACGAGCTTGACGTTCTGGTTTGGAATGAGGCACGTCTTTTCAAAATTCCCCATGAACCTTGCAAACATGTCAAAACGTCCGGAGAGAGGAATCAGGATGTTGATCTTCTTGTCTTTGAGTTCCTTCCTCTCTACTTTTGATCGGCTGAGCTGGAAGGGAACAAACATCTTCAGCGAGTTGGAGAGGAAAGACAGGGATCCAGAATCCTGGTTGATTTTGCTGGCCAGCTCTTTGGCGTCCATCTCTTCGTGCTCCATAAACTGGATCTTGCTGAACGTCTGCTGCAAGTATGCGTGCCTCCTGACGGGGACGGTCATCTTCTTCCCCTTATGCTTTTTGTACAGAAGCAACAAGTCAAGAACGTACTCTGCTCCGTACATCGGATTTACTCTGCGATAGCCATACTGTATTTCCTTGAAATCTATGATCCTCCCCCGGGTCTTGGCGTTGGCGTTGATCATTTCCATGACCTGCATAACAATGTCATCCAACGCTTCACGCTGAGAGGAGTCCATTCCTCTCCGAGGGGGCTGCCCGTCGGCACCCGAATACAAATACTTTCCTGTAAGAAACTCCCACTCCAAGATTTCTTCCCGGTGGCGGGGCTGGAATCGCATGAAGGAGGGTGGCATCCCTAGCTGCAGGTCATCTTTGTGGACTTCGGTATTGCTGTATTTGCTCATCAGGACAATTTCCCGGTGCAGCTGTACAGTTCGGTGGCGCAGCTCTGCTATCTTGCGGCTCAACATGTAGCTGTGAAGTCTGTACTGGTACGGGGGGTTCTTATTGGGGTGCAGCGTTATAGCTCTGTGTATTTTGCTGTTCCTCAGGTCTCGGATATAGCCTTTTTTGTTCTGCTCATAATTTTCATAAAACAGCTGCTGCATCTAGAAGAGAGAAAGGAGAAGTTAGTGCCTCGGCAGTGCTGTACTTGTGAAAGTCAGCCCACGCAGCCCCCGCTGGGAGAAAATTCCTCCTTGCTCGCAGGGCCAGAAGGCTTTCTGAGTAAGCTGTTCTTGGGTTTAGGCACAGGTTGTAGCAATACCAGCTGCTATTCAAGGAAATTAAGAGGATTATTCACTGTAAACTGGTAAAAGAAACATCTACCATGGATTTAGGATTACTACAGCCCATTCTAGAGATATCACCGTCAGCCAAACAACTCAGCAGTAAGCAGATTGTATGCTCATTTTTTCACAACAATACAGCATCACCAGGAAAAAAAAACCATGAAGCATTTGCCACAAAACTCTTACTATTCTTCTACCTCCCATGGGCTTTAATAATAATAATAATAATAATAAAGAACAATACAAAAGGATGTAGTAAGTAAGCAAGTATGACGACACCTTTTCCGTTACACCCAAATGCTGTTTCAGGCATTAAAAATCCAGCTTGCTGAATGTTTTAGTCAAGATGCTAAATATGTTCTCTCAAGTGCTGGAATGCAAAGCTACATTTTAAAATGTCAATAGAAAGTAAAATGCACCTGAGATTCCTAGCAGGATTTCCAGAAGGCAGGTAATACAGGATGCATATGTGCGCTAGAATAAAAGCATCCTTAAAGTGGAAATTGCTATTCAAAACAAGAAGATAGCGAGCTAAGATTAGATTCAGAAGCCTTACAGAAAGCCACAACTTAAGAAAAGCATGCAAACCAGCTTTACAGTTTTCAGTAGGTTAGGCAGTAGCTGATATAATAAAAGGCATGTGGAAACAAGGATGATAATGTGGAAAATAAGCTGGGGAAAAAAAAAAAACCAAGAGAAAAAAACCCCTCAAGGCCAAAGTTATATACCAGCCTAGACAATGGACACTTAAAAAGATCATGGGCTGATTCTATGTCACAACACAAATGTCATCAACCTGCCAGAGGAGCTGATGGGACAGCTTCATTCGATATAGGATCCAATCTATGTTATTGGCAGCAGAATTTGCTATAGGTAATACAGTCAATAAAGCACATGTAAAAAGGCTGTAAAGATTAGCACAGAGCTAAAATCCAAAAGACGAACAGAAGAGAGAATGACTCAAATATGATGGCAATTAAAGGGACCGCTAAAAGGAAAATCACAGGCACAGAGAGCCTCCCTTTAACAGACAGCGCGAGCAATGCTTCTACCAGCTGCTCAGACCCAGCAGAAGTCCTGTTTCATGAGGCCTTCGGTTGCATTTTTCCCATTATTGTGGACAGACATTGAATCTAAGGGATAAACTTACACCTGGATTTAATTGCTGCTATCTTAACAAACCAGATGTGCGCATACTGAAACCTGAAATGCAGCCTATCACTGCGGACAGCACAGGAGCAAGCTGCGTCTGCTTGAAGCGTCTTGCGTGGATTTTAATCTGAACAAATGCAATTCATTTCAAAGGAGGGAGGGCGGGATTTCAGCCGGACCGAGAAAGGACGGACTTTTTTTTCAGGGGTCATCACCAATCCCCCACCCTTTCTCCTTTCCTGCTCAAGTTCACCTTGCCCACTCTCCCCCGAGTGATTCCTGCTGCTTTCATGCCATCTGTGAGCAATTCAGGCCAGAGGCTGCCTCTTATTAGATAGATCCCATACAGCAACGCAGCCAAAGGAGAACATCTTGGCGATGGCCTCTTGGCAAGCCACAGACGAGCTGCCTGTCAAGACGTATATCCTTTTAGAAGTCATGCAAGATTTAAGAGAGTGCTATGGGCAGAGGTTAGCTGGTCTCATCCTGTGTTCAGCAGAGAGTTACCCAAATTGAATGAACCTCATGCTTCCCTGAGAAGCATGTTTTTCCACTCACGCAAAGACTGTTCTTCATTTGTATCCCTATATTGTTTCCTCTACTAATAACACTTTATTTTTTGTCCACTTTGAACCTCGCTGCTTCTGTTAAGGGCTCTAGGAGACCTCAAATCACAGCCACTTACGGTCAGTCCTGGAAGCACAATTTATTACAATGGAGAGCTCACACAGCAAGAACAAGACCAGTTCAACACTGCAGGACGCACACATATATTTTTACTGACTCTACTGATTTATTCTCTCTAACACAACATATATATACACAGAACTAGAAGCATTAAATGCGTACGGTAACAGGCTGGAGATTTCACTGACATTTTAACTACAGTACAACTATAGGCCCAGGCTTTCCCAAGAGTATTGTGACTTTAGATAAAAATTCTTAAATCATGTCATTAGGCAACTATTATTTAAAGGAAAATTGACAATAGGACTTAATTTCAAATCATGTTTTGAATTTATAAGAAAACAAAATCAAGACCATGCAGCCTGAATGCATTTATTCCAAAACTGCCATCTAGGGCATTCTGAATTCGCTACAAGAGGAAACCATAAGAAGCAGAAAGGCTTTTCGATTACACAACAAAGTTTTAATAGAATACCGATGGGTAGGAAAATGTTATGAAACTTTCCAATGGAAGTAAAGATATGAACTCCTAGCAAATAGCCCTAAACAACAGTAACAAGCGTATTTTAAAGCTCTGGTTTGCCATGCAGGAGTAACCTCTCAGTTAGGCTGGTTAACTTCTGAACTTTTAATACTACTTCTTGCTTCTTCCAAAAAGTAGCTAACTTTGAAAACTGAACTGAAAATAAAACATGTCTAAAACATATCTCAGCAAGTCTTTACTGGTGCTTCAACACAAAGCAATTCACAACTGAAACATCTATTAATGGCCACCTTGCTCCAGCCAAAAAGGTGACAACTGTAACAAACCCTGCGCTCCGGCCAACCCTGCAGTGCGACTAATGAGAAGCACCACAGTAGCCAGGCTTTTATATAATCCTATTTTTCAGAAGAATGCCTTGCAAGGCTGGCACTTTCATTGTTTTCCCTATGAAGTCTCCCCCTCTCCTACCCCAGCATCCCTCTTGCCTCCTTCTTCAGCGAGCAGCAACAGCCGTGGGACGGGACGGCATCCTGCAGCCCCGGTCCCCCATCTGGGAACCAAGGTACACCCCACACCGGTAGGGAACACACGGAAGGGTATCGGAAGGGGTTAATCAATTCAGAGAGTATAATGACTTACGAACTATTTTTGCACAGTGGCACGAAGTGCTGTAAATGAAGTCCAAGTGGCCAGCAGCCAACAGAGCAATTTAACCTTTCCTGGGCCAAGGCGCCTGCAGACACTGACCCAATGCTGCAGAAGCACTGCGATGCCCACGGGCCTTCCTTCACGATAAGGAGCCCCACGTGGATTGCGTTTTCTCACTCACGTCTACAAAACTTGAAAGAAATGAGCGCTTCCCTGCATACCGTTTGACAGCTCCACCAACATTAATCCGTTTAAATCATTAAGGCAGTGCTAGTCCTCGGCATTGGGTTTGATCACTAAAAAGGGCAACATCTGACTGTCACCCATCACTGCTAGCGTAGTTTCTACCCCATTTGGGTCCAAAACACTATGCTAAATATTACCTATTAGCACACGTGGGCTTTTGACTCCATGCAATACTGGAAAGCCGTAAGGAAGACAAAAAATCATCATTACCTCTTGTGTACATCATTAATAGAGATTGGTGGGTGGGAGAAGACAACAGAGAAATTTATTTGTAATTTCTCTCTGTAATTTATTTGTTCCTCCCATGTAGCAGCCATTAAACACAGACACGGGGAGCAACACAAGCAGGTCTAACAGACATTACGTGCAAACTTCCCCATGCCTGTTACCAGAGTCTTGCGAGCTGAACTCTTGTAAACTCTTCTTTTAGTGAAACAGGTTTCTCTATGATTCTTTTCAAAAAAGAACCTTTCATGGATATTAATTTTGCAATGATTATATTCTAAGCATGCTTTATTCTAGCGCAGAGCACTGAGAGCGTAGGGATACAAAGAAGAGCTACTCTTTATTGACCACTATTTACTCTAGACCTGTTGAAGCCTTAAAAACCCTAATGTTCCCCAAACCATTAGAGACTGAATGTTTAACCTGTGGTACAGCTGTTGTGGGCACTACTGGCTCACGTCCAAAAGACCGACTGAAAGGAGAGAGTGTTATGTTCTTCATTTTAAATGAAGAAGTCTTTTGCAGGCCAAAAAAAGTGTACTGGAGAAAATGGGCTTTAAAAATAAGACCAGTTTATGCAGAAACTGGCCCGCAGCCACGGATTAGCCCCTGAGGGCTTTCTCTCACAGCTCCAGATTGTACTACCACAGCCCAGAAAACACAGCCCCACAAGTCTCATGAAAAGCCATCGTGGACAAGACATGTTGTATGGCAGGCTTCGAAACGCCCAAGATGTCCTTTTAATACAAAGCCAAACTAATTAAAAGCTCGAAAGATGGCTAATGTCACCTAGCGCATGAGCACCTCATTTGGGAGGAGATGAGCACGTAGGTCCCTCTCCGCAGCCGATGCAGAGCTGTTCTCCCGCGGGAGTAACGTGGGTGCCAGGACAGCCCTTACCCTGCCCCACAGCTCTGCTGCCAAATGCAGGATGCTCGCCCCCATCTCCTCCTCGCTCCTCCTTCCAGAGACGCAGCCGTAGCGGTGCAAGGGGGCAGGTCCTCTTGGTTGGCTGAAGTGAAAGGAAAGACCTTTTGCCCCCACATCCCAAGTAACTCTATGAAATAACTGTAGCTGCACTAACACAGCTTTGCCATTTTGATTAACCAAAACAGATAACTAGTTTTCTGGTTTTTAAATCACCAACGTAGCTAAATTGATAAAATATTTTGCATGTAGACCCAATGGAAAGGAGCAGCGGGTCTTTGTTTGCTGCTGACTTGCCTATGGTGGAGAGGGAGACTGTAGTGACCGCCCTGGATACAGCTCTGCATATTCAGGGTTCTTATTAACGATGACTTTTCCGTTTTAAATCCCGATGCTTTATGTGTGACCCCACAGCTAACCACTGACACGACTGAAGTCACTCCTGGGCAGACTTATTATGGTGGAGACAAACACTGGGAAGTGATGGATAAACACTCATTTCCAGTGAACTTGGCCGCTCGTTCATCCTTGTCACCTCCCCAGTTGCCACTACAGGAAAGCATGCAGGAAATGCCACTCGGCGCCAGGAGATCAGACTTCCCTCTCGGCTGACAACTGAAGCCCTGAGCTCTGGAGCATGATTAAATGATGTGATCCCTCTGACAAGTTACTTCTCACACAGATTTCATCATATACCACTGGTTTGCATTTGCTTTGTTTCATAAATTATGAGGGGCAAGAAAATCAGCTGGACATCCCCAACAGCCAGTACTCAAAATTTCCATAGCAGGCTGCTAAAGCAGCAGAGGCAGACCCAGCTGTGATATACTGCGACCTCCGAGCGCAGTAACTCCAGGCATGCTCTGAAGCAAGAAGTGTATTTTGTACAACACAATTGCCCCTTCTTATATGATACTAAGTGAAACAGCGCCTGTCTCACTCAAGAGCCTCGCAAGTGCCTTCTACGCTGCTCTCCTCTCCAAAGTATTCGAGAAAGGAAGCCAAGTATCTAAGGCAAGTTTCAAGCACAGCAAATTCAAGGTCATTGAATTCGCAAGGAATCTGTGAACTAGGAGAGTTACTGCTGGAGTTCAATCTTTTGTTAACAATACCAAGTAGCTGTTTAATTAAACGACTGTCCTTCTCCCAATCTTTTCTTGTTTAAGCAAGTAGAAGAGCTTAAAAATTACTTATTCATTTACAGTTTCTCCAACCTTTAAAGTAGCCTTTAAAGTATTCCCCGCTGAGGAACAGAAAGAAGAAAACCTGCAAAACTGAATGTGTCATCAAAACGGGCATTGTGTACTTCACCTCCGACCTTGAGCTTGACGATCTCATTAGCCAAAACCTATATGTGGGAGCAATCCACAGCACTTGGGAACTAACTGAGATCCCCCAGCCACGAAGAAGCAGAGGAGAACTTCCCTCCGCCTGGCCCTGCATTAAACTGAGCTTCATCCTCCTGGTCTAAACGAGGATACAGGATCCTGGTCTCCTCTCAGTCATGCAGTGAGGATTCCTTCCTCAGGTCTCACCTATTTTGGATAAGGGGGACAAGTTGAATCAGACCTGTCGTGTAAAGAAAAGAAAGACTAGTGCGATTGCGTAACACTCTCAAAAGAAGTTGCTCATTTAGTGAAAAATCCTTCCCCTTGGATGCATCTGACACACTAACTACACAGGTGCCATCATGCACTCCGTAAAGCCTGGAACTGCTTCTCTAGAGACACAGATTTATGTTTTTAAAGCCTAAACCAGAATATAACCTGAAAGCATTTTGTACCTTAGGAGTAACCAGATAAAACAGAATGTGCCATTTTAGGATATTTAGATTTAACTGTGCAGATCTCAGGAGAGCTGGATGCAATTGCGGGCTATGCTTCCAAAAGGTTCTGATTTAACAGAAACAAAACCAAACAAAACATCACTAAATATTAACAAACGTTCTATCCTACGGCTATTAAAGAAGCAGAACATCATAGGTGCTAATGACTAATTATCATTGCCATTGCTTGAGAAAGTGTGCTCAAACTTTGTTCCTAGCATAATTTCCAAATTACAAGTCCTGGTGCAAACTGCTGTTCTGCACATGGCTCTCCCTTGCTCAAGTTAAGGCTTTGACCCACGGGGCAAATGATTCAGCTCTCCCTCTCCAGCAGAGCAGGACTGCCTCTGTCCCAGCTCCAAACAAAACCAGGAACACAGTGACTCGCCGCTGATTTGTTCATTTAAAGGCCGGACTCAAGGGATGATGCCAAATTACTTGCCCACCGAATACACTGCGTCTCGGGATTTCTTTTCCTTGTTGTCAACTCCACACTTTTAGACACTGCAGTACAGGCGCAGTACAAGAAAAACTTGGTTTTCATTATGAATTTCAACAGGCCTATGGAAGAAAGAGCCGCAGTCTTGGAAGGCTGTATCTGCTCTTTCTCATGCAAAGTGTTAAGATTTCAGAGGAGCAGCACACGACCCTTGGAGGGTAGTTTCTTGGAGATGATGAGCAGAAAGCATCTGACACCCTGGCAAATATTTTTTTGGATGCTGGAAACAGAGTTAGAGGGATGCAGTCTCCTCTGAGCAGAGACTACAGAAGAGAAGACCTCTTCTGGACTGCTGCGTGATTTTCCACCATGTGTTTTCAAGAGGCAGTAATGTAATCATTTAGAAATACTTTTGTCCATGGAATTCAAAGATTCCTATTTCGGAGCTAGTTTCCACATCCAGTGGTTTTGTAGGAGTTGTGAGCCGTGATGGATGATGAGCCTTTTTGGTCCCAAAGCACTTGGCAAGGCCACCACAAGCTGCTGCTTACAGAGGGGTGGAGAAGAAACCCTCTGCTTGGAGAAACTTCAGCTGCAGCCTAGGCATCCGCAACAGCTCAACACCAGTCCAAGATCAGAAATAAAGCCGAAGCAGCACAGCCTCTCTGCCAGACTGGCTGCGGACAGCGGTGATTTTGTAGCACACACCAGACCAGGCTTCCAGGTCTCTGACAACACCAGATTCTGCAAGAACCCTGGAGGAAGGATCAGCTCCAGTGGATCCGGCTGCAGGATCCAGCCCCTTCAGCCTTGCCCATATCACCAGCACAGCTTTCTTTTGCTGCAAGATGTTTCAGGACCCCCCACCCCTGAGCAGGTACACGGTGCCCTACATGGAGACAATGTCACGGTAACGGGTCCGGGCTGAAGGACAGTACTGAAGCAGTCCCATCAACACAATCTAATCTCTCTGAGTCTTCACAGGAGATTACTGTGAATTTAATTAGCCAAAGATTTGGCCTCACAATAGCTACTGCTGCAGTTCTTCCCTGGGTGTAAAAAGGTGGGGGTGCATTTTAAAAAAACAGATTAATTTTCAAGACTTTTGGCACTTCCAGCTTAAGCAGCACTGTTTTAGCTGAGGTGGGACACAGCTCCCTTCTTTATGGCAACAGGCCATGCTTGCTGTTTCTGATCCCTCGGGAAGACTCGTGGCAGGAATCGATCTTTTGGAAAGGGGTGAGAGGGGAGCTGGGAATGCTGAATAAAATCCCCAAGACAAGGCCAACTGCTGAACTGCCTGTGTCAAAGCTGCAGCCCTTCGAACATGCAGAGCCAGTAACAGCCTCAAAGTGACAGAGCATCTTTCATAACCGCATTTAGAAATCCCTCTGCTTTATGCTTTCCTAACAACCGATGGTAAAACCACTTCTCTGCCAGCAGCACCGTATTGGCTAATGAAAATTGACAGAAAACTGGGAATATATTAGATTTCTGATTTTTCTGCTAGACAGCCCTCCTCCCAGCTGCCACAACAGCCGCTCTCGTGGGTGCTGTTGCATTGCGCCTCTGCCAGGCGAGCAGCTGGAAAAAGGGACATTGTTCAGGACACACTCTTGAAACCTTAGCCACTTCCAAATCGGTGGTGGCCTGTCCCTAGGAGGTGGCAGCTGCACACCACCTCATGCTGGTAGGGATGTCTGAAACACAGAGCAAGCCAGCATTTAAATAAACTCTGAGAGTGGGCTCATTCCATCCACTTGGCCTCGCTGGATCAATGCTTGGCTCCGCTCGCATCTCACCGGTGTCGCCCGGCTTGCAACAGCACAAAGGGCAAGGTGACGGCTGAATCGCTGTGGTGTTAACCAGATGACACAGCCACCTCTCTCCTCTGGGCTTAGAGTTTAACGAGTGCTCCAACATGGTGCTCACTAACTGCTTTTTCCAGGGTCATGCTGAAGACACCCAATACTTAAGGTGATTTAACGCCCACAGCCCTTTAGCAAAAAGGGCACACAGCAGCTCTAAGCTTGCAGGTGATGGGGACCTCCATGGGGATTCCGCTGACTTCTTTCAAATGAATAGTACCCCCACCTGACAGCCAGCCCTGTTAGTAATTCAGCACAGGTTGAAGGCCACTGGCCATCCCAAGTGCCCCCGCCACCTCTCCAGCTCAGCAAGCTTAGGAAGAGCCGCCGTGGCTGAGCACAAGGCACCAGGGCCTGCGATTAACTATATATCAGCCTCCCAAAAGCAGAAAGCCTCCCAGCGAGGACCATGATCTCCCTCTGCTTGCTGCAGCAAGGCTGCCTGCCTGCGTTGGCCGCTGCTGAAGGCTGGCCTGCTCCGAATGGGACGGGAGCCGGCAGCACGAGGCAGCGCTGGGTTTCCTGCCCAGGACCAGTGTCAGCAGCATGCCCCTCCAAGGCATCCAGCAACAAAGTGGGAACTCACTCCGCTGGCTGCTTCTCCTAAATTAAGCTGGATTTAAAAGAACACCTCCTTTTATTCCTGTTGGTGGAAAATAAGAACAAGCTATGGAGTTCCCTACAAACTCCTGCAGAACCAGTGCCCAATACAGATGTAATATTTGTGACACAAGCAGATGGTTTCACTGCTCCTCTTTCGCCAGCCTGCGAGCTCAGATCGGTTCTTCATCTTCAGTCTGGTTTTTCAGCCAGAGCCACCATTTCTGGAGCTGGTTTGAAGACCGTCTACAAGGGCCTGGACTCAATCACCAGCTTGTTTCACACGGGGAGCAGCGCAGGGTGACAGCTTCCAGGGTTCACTAAAGCTGCACAGCATTGTTCTGAAGTGTGCATTTTAAACGCGTGCACATTTTTTTTTTTGCCAAAAGAATTGTTTAGTAATTGCTCAGAGGAAGGGAGGGAAATAAAGCCACAAATCCTTGTTTTATGTGGAGAAGCCACATTTTTCAGTCAGCCCATGAGGATCCTACAGCTGAGCCCTGGCCCTGGGATAACGCAGCTTTAGAAGGCTGCGATAGTAAAGAGCATCGTGTGGTAACGCCGCTGCTGCAGACAGAATTTCCACAGTGAGATGCCACGATTGCGAAAGTGTTTTTCTTGCGCTCATATCGTTACCACACAAGACTTAAAGCCTGCCCACTATTCTGTGCTGAGTTTAAAAGCAAAATCTGTCCTTTGTCTCATCGCTAGAAAACATATGTAGACCGTCCAGCGTAGACGTGGCACTGCCAAAACCATAAGATGACAAGGTATGTGCAATACACAGTAGTTTGGTTATAAAAGATACAGCTCCTTGATCAACGGGGGGATCAGCAGAGGAAGTTTGCCCATTCAGAGGGCTGATGATCTCTCAAGAATTTGACTTCATGCCCTGTACATCAAAAGCCCCACAAATTGTGCATTAATAGCTCTAACTTAAAAGGTCACCTATTTTTATTACTTGCTTCACTGAAGCACAAGGGATAATATATTTAAAATAAGGCACGTTTTAGGAGAAAGTAGTGATTTACTAATGCAAACTGAAGCCTCATTTTGATAGGGTTCACAGGTTGGGTGCAGATTCAACTCCCCAGAAAAAAGAGAAAAGCAGTGAAAGAAGGGAAAAGCACAGCTGCACATGCACAGGTTTGGGACCAGCCCGCTCCTCTGCAGTTTCCCGTATGCTCTGAACTAGAAGAAAGGCAACATGTTTCTACGCAGCCACAGCTTTTATTGTCCTCCTGTCAGTGGAACAACTTTCTCATTATTAAAACGAGCTGTCAGGCAGACTGGCATTTCCCTCCTCGCGGTGTCCAAGTTAGCCCGTTCGTTCAAATATGGTTAAAAATTTCACATGGTGTTGCTGGCTAACTGTACATGGTCTGAGGTTTTCTGGAAGTTTGCTGTCTGGCACAGTTTGGGAAAGTAACGAGCAGTGTAACTCTGCAGCGCTTTGTAACCAAGTGCCTCTTGCATTACACACGCTCTGTCAAACCAAGGGGCTCACCTCCGAGCGGGTGTATTTAAGCTTCACTGATGCACGCCATCCATCATCTAGCTTTGACAAAAAGAATATTCAGCTGCTGCTTCTGTAATGCGCTAAATTAAAACTGGAGATGTGGATACCGATAAACCCAGTTATGCTGAATATAAATGCATTAGCCACCATTAGAAATGTAAAGGAAAAAAAGAAATTAAACACTGCCTCAAGTATTCCCAAGCTTGGTGAAGGATTTGCTATTCACACAACACACTGAACTCCCTTTTCAACGTTAGCCACGCACACATGAAGAGCTTTTTGGTCCTTTCCTAGGGTTTTCTTTGTCCCTCTGCTTCTGCCCTGGAGGACCCTTCGTTCTGCTGGTTGCGACCAAGCTGCCGCAGGTACAGTTTCGGAAGAGCAGACCCAGCTCCAAAACTTGTGCCCATTACATGCAGCCACCACTGCTCGGTCCCTCCATCCCTCCAGCAGCCTGCGAGTATTTTCTTTCTCTTCCCTCCCCCTTGAAGGCTGCAGCCCCTGTGGATTTGGAAACTGGTCAGCTTGGAGGTATTTAACGTTTTCATTAGTGACTTTCCCTTATCCCATCGACTCTTTTCACTCATCTGGGAGACAGGGACAACGGGAGAAGCATGGAAACACAGAGATATTCTGGGTGGGTTTGACCGCTGCGTCCAAGTCCCATTGCTTTGGGAAACCTTGTGGGTGCTCGATGCTGCTGAGCACAACGGAGAAAGGCAGGGAGGGAGGAGAAGCCATTGCTGAGAAAGCAGAAGCAGCTTTAGCCAACAGATGGAGAAGGCTGGTGGAGTTAGCAGCTTCGTTCACCAAACAGCAATGCCTTGTCTTCTTATGACCCATTTTTAGTTGTTGATCGAGGACATTTCAAGGGATTTGACTCATGAATAGCAAATGACTTACGCTGGGTTTGCCAAAAAGCCTTCTCCTTGCTGCAGGAAGGCAGGGCTGCTTTGAAGTAGCTCCTGAACCAAGACAATTTACAGCCTGACAGTTTAAAGCTGCATTGAAACGGGTACTCGTTTCCTCGGGGCGTTATAAATCGCCGCGGTTCAGACGCAGGCGGGCCACTGGCCCAGGAGGGCAGGGTGCATGGATGGGGACTGTGTTCTTCTGCTGTCCCACGAAGGCAGGTCCACGAGGGAGCCAGAGCCCTTCAATGGGGCTTTCAGAGGGACACACAGGACTACTTTCTGCTGCATTTTCCTTAGTACTCTTCTGAGATATACTTGTATCATCTGAACTGCAGGTTGTTCCCGAGTTCAGTGCGGTTTTGAGCTGGAGCTAATAAGGGCTCTGACATGAACCCGATGAGCAAATAGGTGTGCTCCCAACTCGCAGCCGACAGCAAGCTTTAAAACCGCTACTGAGAGCAAGTTTTTGCAAACAGCAGAGGACATGTTCCCCATTGCTGACTCAGCCCTGGGGGTAGCACTTTGTGTCAGAAAGCAAGGTGGGCACCGAGACACTATTTGCATCTTAAAATAGCAGTACCGTTCAACACAGCTTATGTGGCGGTCATGGAGGCACCCAGAGAGCTCAGGGTGGGAGGAAGGCTCTCACTCCGCTCAAGGACATCTGTCAAGGACATACTCTATCGCAACAACCTGAGTTGGGATGCCAAATCCAGCGTTACCAGTATTTTTCTCTAAAGCCTACAGAAAGAGGTATGCATGTACCCCAGGATTCTCACCACTCATTTCATGGCTGTTTTGCCCATCACTGTTTGGGTTTTTTTTTAAATCAAAGAGCCAGCGGGTCAGCGCGCAGGGTGCTGGACCATGCTTTTCATCAAGCTGTGCCTCTGCTGCCTTTGCCTCGCCTTGATGCGAACGCCAAAGTCAAATACAATCCACCCACCCAAAACAGATGTTAGAAACCTGTCTCTCCCTCTTCAGCTGTCCTCTTGAGGTCTGGCCTCCTGTCAAACGCCCAAGGGGATAGTTTTCTTTTTTATTTTTAAGGCAATGATAATATGTTCAAAGGCTTTTTTTCTGTTTTGGAGAAGGCAAATCTACACCTGGTCCAGAACTGCTTCAATACACACCAGCGAATAACAACCAAACCCAAGTTTGGCCTCTTGACTTGCAAAATAGTTGTTTTCTACCTTCACAGAAATTTTAACAGCTAATTCAGTAGTGCCACAGGAACACAGGTGACAAATCTAGCCCAATCTATTCAGTGTGCCATCTTTTTACTCAGCAAACTGTCAAAAGAGAACTTTTATTTTCCCTTCTGGTATGATATTTGTTTCTACAGGTCTTTAAGCTGGAAGAATACAGAGGTGATCTCCTGGGCATTTTGCTCTCCATGGAAACTGCACCACTACCAGATTTCCCACAGATAAAAAAGAGAGGAGCAAAGGATGGGCAAAGAGAGAGGGAGAGAGTGGAAAGGAGAAGGCACAACGGCAGACCAGAAGAGGCAAGCTTGCAGCACCACTGTGTCGTCTTACAGTACTTTTTAAGCAAGATGTTCCTTTTGGGTACTTTATGTCCTAAAAAAAACCCAAAACATAACAGCAGTCTGTGTTGCGCAAAGATGTAAGATGGAAAGCATTATGCTAACCTTAAAATGTAGCTCGGGGGCCTGGTGCATCATGGACTGTTTAGTATTAGCATTATCCAGAAAAGCACTGAAAAATGCATTGCAGGATATTGAAGAAATCTATATCCGGATATTAAAACTAGTATTCAGTGAACTGCTAGGAGTGACTATCACAATATGGTCAGACCACAAACTTAATGAAGCCTAGGAAATAAAGCACCATGACTAATTTGAAGCACATTAAAAGAAATCACATACAAACTCCCCTAAATCCATCAACTCAGAAAAGATACTTCTTTGCCTTACTTAGGACGGGTGAGGAGAGAGACACATGATTTACACAACACGTTGTATTGCTCATTGCTTTATGTTGATTTTCAACAAAAGTACTGCCTGTTCTTGAGGTCTGGGATTTCACACTTGGAGGATTTCTGAGAAAAACATTTTATGGCTGGAACCAAAGTGACAGGGCCAGAACCTGAAGACCCGGCACACTCGGTGCCTGCCTGCTGCTGCCTTCCCATTACACAAAGCACTGTCCTCTTTGGCAACAGGGATGAGCGTCCAGGTTTTGTGACCCACTAGCAGAATAACGCATCATCTTAGCAGATGTAGAGTGTTATTTGCGATGAGTCAAGAAGTAGGTCAAAGCAAGTCTTCCTGGCCCCAAAAGCCCAGCTTCCTGGGCTCCTTGTAGGTTGTTTTTTTTCTGTAGCGTAGCCCTCCTGTCCACTTTGAATGGGAAAGAAACCACCGAACCCATTAAATGTCAGCTTCTCCATTTTGTCAAAGGGCTAAAATACATTGGGAAAGTAGAACAACCCCAGAACATCAAAAAGCACACATCAAAACCCAACCCTATCCAACACACCCTTCTCATCTTCATCCTTCAGACAACTCCCACTCGCTACTAGCTGAGGCTGGAAGCTGTCCTGGAAGGACATTTACCTGAGCTGGTCTGCTCTGCTCTGGTTTTGGTTTACGTTCCATAGAAGAGCAACTAGACAGGCATCAGATGGTTCACGGGCATGAGAAAGTGTGCAGTAACAACAGCGGATGACTTGCTCAAGGCAGCAGTTGAAGCTTTATGAGCTGCAGGGGATCATACAGCAGTTCTGCACAGATATCACGTTAGATAGGAAGTTGTGTGATAAATGCCAGCCTTATAGGCTTATAGAAATTTCCTTATAGGAAAAGAGATATACTGAAGCCTTGAAAAGAGCAGAAGACAGTCAGGGGTCATAGTTTATGCGAGTAGTTGGAACTACTGCTAGTAATTTGTGCCCTGAGCGCTTGAAAATGCCAGAAAGTGTGAACTATGTGAACTCACCAAGATGCAGGTTTGTAAGAGATGCACCAATTCACGTCATTGCTGAATGATGTCAAATCCGAATGTCAAATCCACTCCACTGGTGAGTTAGCCAGCTCTATATTAGGTTTCTTTCTTCGCTTGCAAGTTACAGAAACCATTGCCCTGACATAACGGTTAGGGTTTTAACAGCATGAATCTTTTGGTCATAACCATGAAGAAAAAAAAATAATAATAATCTGTAAGCCTCAGTGGCAAACAAAAGAATGTAATCTTTATTCTCTTGCCCACTAAATAATTATGCTTACATCATGCTAAAATAAAAGTCTAGGTTGTGCTTTCTGCTATTAAAAAAAACAGGGAAGAGATCAAACTGTCCATATATATGGAATTACAAATCCAAGCCATATATAACCCAGACCAAAGTATGTAATCAGGACATAACAAATGGAGTTTAATACTCAGAGGAAACCACAGCTCTGGAAGACATTTAAAGGAATATTTCCATTTTCCTAGGTACTATATCAGGTTCTTGGCCAGACATTTTTGATTGCACTATACTAAAAATATAGTCCTAGTTTCAGAAGACAAAAATTTTAGGAGCATGACGAAATGTGAGAGGTAATTGCAATGCACCGCTGAGCTATTTTATTACATTATCTAACATCTTTAAAGAGTAGATTAGCTCACAGTGCAAACATTCTGGTTTCCCTGATGTTTAAGTCCTGGCATTGATACAAGCAGCAGAAACAACCATGCCCGAAGACGGGGGAGTGGTGCTAGCGAGCTTCTGGAGCAGGTTTCCTCGGCAGAACGGGCAACGCTTTCCATCCAAGAACTACGTGGAAGAGTTACAGCCCCTTTGTAAATGCACTCCGGGAAGATGGCTGGGAGAGATGCATGATCACTTGCCAAGCCCTCCTTAGCAAAACTGAAATAGCCGAACAGTTATTGTCATCGTGCGGGTCCCACTGCAGACATAAAACCGGGGGGAGCCAATATGAAAAGCTGTCGGAGGGCCTGCAGGAGCCCACAGCCCCACAGAGCACGCCGGTGGTCGAGAGCTGCTCCCCTCTTATCTTCCTTCATTTAATCCTAACTTCTTATCTTCGCAGAAAGAGAGGGCACAGTATTAACGTATTAATGTCTTAAGAACTAAGGTTGCCCCAAATTAGAGATATTTAACTCTTAAGAAAAGGTAAAAAGCACAATTAGAAACAGCAACTGTGCATATAACAGAAGGGACTCCCGACACCTGCAACAAATAACGCACTTCAGTGGATGAGATTTGCACTACACAAATCCCTGTTTACCTAGGAAATCCGTATTTGCAATGGCTGCGGTTACGTTTTGCTTCTGCTCTTTGCCCTCCCACCTGCTACAAGAAGCAGCGGTGGGAGCCCTCCTGCAGCCGCTCCGTTACTCACAGCTACTTTCCCTTCCTCTTCACTCTCTGGCTGGTTAGTCCAAGAAATGTTATCGGACAAAAAGCAGGGAGATAGGCATTGGTCTCTGTTTGCAGCCGGGCTCACAAATTAAATAACTGCTCCCCTCCTTAAGCGCAGGGTAAACCTCTAGGGAACCTGCATGCAGGTGGATCCAGCATGGCATGGGATGCAGGGAATAAGAAAACATCTCTCAAGAAAGGAAAATGGAGGAGAAACATCAAGGTCTTCAGTTAAAAGTACACAGTAGCTTATGTTGCTACCATCTAGTATACGACATTGCAGTTTATTGCTCTATAAAAGCCAGTTTTAATCCTGAAGGCTGTCTTCAAGCAGCAATTTAAATGTAGGGTTTCAAACGTGATATTACAAAACCCAAGATTCATTTTAGACAAGACCAAATTAATTGTATTTTGAATTTTATTTTTCTAAAAATGTACAGTCTGCCATAAAAACCAGAGAAACTACATCCAGAATATGAGGTGTCAATGGTCAAGCGTATCCTCATTAGAGGGTGGCCAAGCGATATTTATTTAAAGTGTTATGCACTATGAATTAAACATTTATTTTGTATCACCCAGTAAAATATCTGAACCTCATTTTGGCAGCTGTGCAAATTCTACCCCGACTGCATTGACGACTGACTGTACTTCCTTTGACTTTCATACAGCCTCTCTTCTCGTATTAAGAGAAAAACCTAAAAATCAAGAATGCCAAAAATGCAAACATTCATGTATCAGCCCACAGTATGCAAAAGGAGGATGAAAGCAGATCACCCCTCAAGACATCATCTTTATTAAGGTCGCAGATGGAATTACAGCATGATAATTAAAGTCTTCAAAGGCTTGGCAACCTCATCCTGTAAGAGTGTCTCTTCTAGAAGATCTGGTAACACAGACTTTCTACTCCTGGATCAGTGGCTTAAACAGGGACCCTGTTAAACATAATCTTGGAGATCTGACCATCAGTTCCTTTTCCCCCTAAGGAGAGAAGGAGCCTCACAGATTTTGGCCAGATACCCCCCGCACATCCTCCTGCCCAAGGTGGCTAAAGCTAGAGATGACAGCCTGCAAGAAACTCATGTCAGCCTACTATTAATATTTACCCAGTCTGAAAAGTGTTTTGGCATGGTTTTAACAGGATTGCAAGATTTATTCCATTTCAGATGCTCTTTGACCATAAAGCAGAGCAGTGCTGCTGTGTGTCACTGTTTTGTTGAGTCAGCAGTAGAAATGTGCCACTTTTTCTACCTCAAAACAGGCCTGGAGGGCACAATTAGCCTCCGCTACCCAAGGGCCTGTGACGGCAGATGACAAACTAGTCGATACAAAAACTCTAACAACGAAAAACTGAAATAGGACCTGTTGACACCTACTTCTCTTGGGCAAAGCAAATTCAAAAGGCACGTTTTGACAGACCAACATTACTTCAACGTCTGGCACACAAAAGAATTGGCACCACACGCACTGCCCGTTGTAGGGTGGTTTACGATGAAGCAGGAGTAACGGGGTGGGATGTTCTCAAAAGCACGGGAATGGGAAAGAGAGGGTTGCAAGCAAGACTGCTGAGATTTGCTTTGTTTCCTTTAATTGAATGGGCATTAGCTTAAGAAGAAAAGGCATTTACAAAGGCCAAGCCACAATTTGAACACTAGGTGTGGGTAGTTACTATCTGACAATATGGAAATGGGGTTCATTATTGATTTAAAGGTGTAATGAGATCCAAGAGCTGGAAACAGGGGCACCACACTGTCAAAGTGGCTAAACTTTTGAACAGCTTCACCAAAATGGAGAAAGTAGGCAAGATAATACACTACTGCCCAACTACTCAGACTTCAAAATGAGATTAAAAACATTTTTTAAAAAAAATATATACTTTAAATAAAGTTTCTGGGAGCTGTTGCACAGCCTCTGTGCACAGAGCATCCCGGCTGCTTAAATGTGACCAACCCATCTGGACCACAACCCGCAAATTCTCCATATAGCTCGTTACTTTACGCCATTGCCTTTATCTTGCTCAGCTTTTTCCTACCACTCACAGCCCTGTGTTAATAAACCTTTATTACTAGATCTGATATTTCAGAGCTTCAGCAGTTGTCTGCCAGGATCAGGGAAGATTTGGTGTTGTTAAATGTATTTGTGGTAGCAGAAGATATCGGTGGAGGAGGTTGGAGGGGCACAGGTGCTTTGCTCTGAAAAGTTTCTGAGCATCTCACACCAGACCAAGTCCCGTGTAAGATACGGTCCTTTTTACTAAGAGGTCTGGCTAGTTAGCCATACTGAAGGTCACTGTTGGTCACCAGAGCTGGTGCCAGGAATAATTCCTATCCCAGGACAGATGGGAGAATAAATCCTTCCCCCAGAGCGCTCTCCTACTGCATCGTGGGATATGCCTCTCTCTTAGGACCACTTAAGTACCTCTCACCTAACCAATCATCTGCTTGTGGAGAAGATCAGGAATTAACCTCTCTCTTGTCTCTCCCGAGCAAAATTGGATTAAGCTGAAATTCTTGAGTTAATACAGAGATACCTGGGTGAAACTTAACAGCCTGTGATGCATGCAAGATCAAATGAGCAAAGTCCAGGAGAGGACATGACTAAGTGCTCTACAAGCTACAACTCTAAGTGCAAGCACTGCCTGCTTTTCCAATTGCTTATGCTCCGTGCAGAAAAAGCAGATTTAGAGCTGTGGCTCCAAGGCTGCAGCGTGGTGGATCCGTATCAGCCGCAGCATTGCTCTGCCTCCCTTGCGGCTGTGGGGAGCACGGCACGGCGGTGCCAACCGCAAGCATCCAATTTCATAACGAGTAACGGCACGACAGCAGCCAGCTCTGGGCACTGCCGCATGCCGCACCTCGTGGAAAAACCATTGTCAAACACTGTGCAAAGCCAGTTAGTTAAACGCTGCCAAGAATCAGCTGAAAGCAGTCGCAGTCTCCCCATCAACGTGGACGGGCGACTCCCATGAACCTGCAAGGACACAATATTCCTCCAAACACCAGTTGCACATTTTATGCCGCTTCGGTAATGACACCGGTTTGAAGCGATCCAAGCCTCAGCCCCAAAGGATAAGTATTTGAGAGCAGGAACTCCAAGTTAAGCTGTGGGCACAAAAAGTAACTTGGGATTAAGTAGCATTTTGCTTTACTGAGGCTATTACCCTGGGTGGAGCACAGCAGCTGGTCCAGATATCCCTGAAAGGCACTTTGCTGTGCAGTACAGCTGTATCCTCCAAGTTCAGTGCTGGAGACCAAAAAAATCCTAGTTTGATTTTAAAAGAGCAGTGGACAGGGAATGCTGACTCAGGATTTTAGCTTTTCCCCCCCACGCCCCGCCACATCCCAGCAGTGACAGAAAGGTGCTGTGTTCCCACACCCAAAGCAAGAGGATAAGGAAAAAATAACTCTTTGGGCTCTCCCAACAGATAGCAGAAGTCAGCCAGTGGGAATCTGTACCAGTGCAATGCACCAGAACTCAGCGAACTGTCATTAAAAGGCAGCCTGACTTGCGTCCAGAGAAAACCAGCATTCTCTACAACTTTTTTCCCCTCTCGCAAGACCTGCCAGCAGCGCATGATACCTCAGCTGCACTGCGATGTGGGGAAGCTTGGCAGACAGCGGGATGAGCCTCAATAAATGAGAAGCAGCAGGTTCAGAACAGGGGGGAAGGGAAGGGATGAGAGAAGGAAGCAGATTACTGGCAGTGGCCACAGATATTATATAGAAAGGACATGAAAGGCTTTACTTAAAGTGCCAACGTCAGTTCAATGTATGTATAAGGATTCAAACAAGTCCCACTGGTGCAGAACAGCCCGAAGGAGCTTTGCGTTCGTGTAATTTAATGGCTCTTTGTTTACTGAAGTCAAAAAGCAGTGGTGGATTTCAGTGAGTCCCTGGCCAGGCCCTGTGCGGCTTCCAGGACTAAACCAGACATCGCTGGAGAGTCCACTGAACAAGTGGGGCAGCTTGAATTAAAAGGCTGTTGTAAAATAAATCCTGTGATAAGAGCAATTAATGCTATCCTAATTATGTCTTTTCCCATACTTGCCACTGGTTCTTGCTGGCTGCCAACTTGCACAGTCACGAAGGCACTCCTCCCAGGCAAAAATAAGAAACTACAAGCGAGGTGGGGACTTTAAAAATATACTTTTGCCAATTTCTGTTCAATCCAGTGTACTGAATACAAGATATAAAAAAAACCACTCTGCAGCCTTTTGTTCTGTGATGTATTTTTATTACTGGCAAAACCATTAAGCTTGAGGTTTTCTTATTTTATCTTTGCATTCATTTTTTTGGGGTGGGTTTTTTTTTTCTTTGGTAATCAAAATGGCAATAGTTTATTATATGCTTTGAGGTTTCCTGCACACAAAAAGAAAAAAAAAAAAGGCTATGCTACTATTCCTGTCTCTAATTCATCCCTTTTGCTTGCTCTGCTGTGGGCAAGACTTCAAATCATAACCAGCAATTTCGTCTGCCTCCTAGTTACCAAAAATTACTGCTGCACCCACTGGTGATTCACAGACCGAGAGTGACACACATGCACACATGTTTGGTACCAGGACGTCCATATGAACTAGCAGATGCCTGGCAGCTATACCTTTTGTTCATTAAAACATGAAAGCAAGCCAGCCTAAAAAGTCTGCCTGGTAAACTAGTGGAAAACACACGTGCGCTTTCAAAGGGGTTTTAGGCTGATTAGTCGGAACAGTATTTTCAAGCCAAGAGGATGATACTGGAGCATTATACATCATTGAGATATGGTACCTGAAGCGTACCACTCTTTGTCAAAATGGATGTGTCCAAAGGCAAAAATCAAGGCGCTTCTATGAGAAATATATCTGCCACAATATCTGGTTATTTCCAAGACAGACATGGAAAGGGAGAGAAACCCCTCCAGCATCACTGTATTTAAACAAAACTCTAGCTCTGGTCAGCCAGGACGTCTCTCAACCCATCTGGAAGACCACCCTCCAGTAAGGCACGGCTCAGCATCCCTCTCAAACACACTGCAAAGTACTGCCTAACACCAAACTATATCGCGCCATCTTCCATACAGTATTTGCAGAAGAACACGCTCATTTGCATCCCCAGAACAATAGATAAATTAATGGAGATGACTGCAATTCATACAGCCTTGTGTCTGCAGCAGTGGAAAGGTCAAACAAATTAAGGCTCTGAATTCTGGGCAGAGAATTCAAGCTGGCTGTCTAACACTTGCAACACAAGGGAATAATTAAAAAACATCCATCAGCTCCATTTCCGTTAGAAAGCCGTTTCTGTTAACGTGGTGATGAGCTGTCCTCTGCATAGCTAGATCTGCTGTCAGATTATGGTCAATTATTTCTCCTCAATTATTTGAACTCGCAAAACACAGACTTTACTTCCTTCAGCTCTCAGATCTCAGACACACCGACCACACACAATACCCCTTGCAGAAAGAGCACCGAAACCCCGCAGAGCCAGCGGACAGGCTGAGCCCCTGCAGAAAAACACTGCAGCTCCTAGGGACATCAAGGAGGGGGAAATGGTCCCTGCATTAAGAAAATCTCTAGGTACTTCGGGGGAAAAAAAAAAAAAAAAAAATCACAGGACTTCCACGCTGAACATGCAAAACCCGCAGCACCTCCCTCCTCATAATTGTGAAGCCTTATTCAAACGCTCAGTCCTCTTTTACAAGGAAGCATCCTGCTGAGCCCATAGGATGTTTTTAGATCAGGGGACAGGAGAAATACAGGATGCTGCAGCTTAAAAAGCACATTTTGTACGAGCTGTTCCACGTGAGAGCTTGCACACCCAGACGTTTCACTCTGGCACAACCTTATTTTTAACAGACCAAACCCACCTGTCCCCCCTGGGACACAGAAGGCTGCTCAGAAGAGATCTGCTGTTTTGGCACTGGGACTCCAGGCTTTTGTATCACACAGCTGAGGAGGAGAGACTGCCAGTTTCTGGAAATCTGGGTAGGGATCCATAAACCTGAGCAATGTCCCCAGCTACACTGCAAGGAAGGCGCCAGGAAAGATTCGACGCAGGAGCCTCAGCAGTGTGACTGAAAGGAAACAAAATCCCTCGCCCAGCCACCTTGGCAAGGAAAAAAACATGATCTGAGATGATTTAATATCAAAGCCTCTCCTGCCCCAGGAGAGCTCTCGGAGAGAAATCATGGGGGGAAAAAAAGAGAGGAGGAGCCCATGTGAACGATTTCCTCACTGCGCTGCTGCCGTGCAGGCAGTGACAGGACACGTGTACCTGCTCGTTACACGGCTGAGCTGTGTCTTTTCTGTGGGGTCTTTGTGTCGATCACGAGCTCGCACTGAACCAGCATCTCCTGTGACACCCCTTATTCCCACATGTACTAAACTTGCTTTCCAGCTCTTGACAGACATGGGCATCAGCAGCAGAGTCCCACCTGGAGCATCGAGCAGCAGACAGGTCCAGATATCCTTGGATCCGGGATTCCCAAGAATGGGCACTTCCATTCAGCATCGTCCCTATGCTGAAAGAGTCATTCTTAAGCCTGCTTACTCATTAACTTATTCCCTGGCACAGGAAAGCTCACAACCGATGCACAATTTTTGTTGTAGCATGGCTGCCAAGGCTAATATTGATATCTGACCATAATCCTTCCTAACCTCATGGAGGGCTTTGGCAGATCAGCATGTTGCAGCAACAAGGTTTAGGGGTTAATGGGTGCTACATAAAAAGCATGCCCTTGGAAGTTTTAAAACACGTTTCTTCTCAAACATTATGACGCCGCCTCCCACCGTGCCCTTTCTGTGCCGCCCGGCCGAGCAGCCAGCTGCAGCACTGCCCTTGTCCCACTTTCCCAGTTTGCATTTGTGTCCCTTTTCCTCCAATTCTTTTCTTTATTTTATTTTATTTAAAATATTTGCAAGTGCTGGGTCAGCTGAAGCTCCATTAGAAATGGCACCAAAAGAAAAAAAAACCCAGACTTTTCTGCCTTTGGAAATAAAAATGTTTTGGCTGCCAAAGAAAAGAAAGAGTTACACCCATGTAAAGCTTTCACTTAGGAAGAATTAATACAGCCAACTGATTTTGGATGGACTGCCAGCTAACTACAGTATAAAAAAAAAAAAAAAAGAAATAAAAAAAGAAGAGGCCCAAGCCCTGTCCTCTCCCATTAGACTCACTCCAGTTTCTAGCTTCTACTGGGTTCCTGTTCAGAGGGAAATCCTCCGTCACCTCTGTCTAGACTACTCACCTGATTTTTTACTGGAAGAAGCGGTGCTGAAAATTTATACTCTCAAGAAGCTGAGATGCAGCTTCCAGGACCATAAGCCTGTCAAAGCACAAATGCTAGAACACACATTCAAGCTGTATTTTATACATTTATAATATTTTATATATGTGCCTCTGTAGCACATATAGTGAAATTCCCTGCTATACTATTTCCTTGCTGACCATCAATTCAAACATTCCCATCCACAAAATGCTTCAGAAAATGCCCCTTTAAAATAGTTAGAAGTTACATGTGCAATTCCTAGCATGAATTACTCTACATACTATGGGATTCTAGCCTGATCCCAGACGCCTCCCACAGAGCCAGTTAAGCTAAAGATCTGTCCAGAAGGACATGTAATCTTGCATATTATCACTGCTGAATACGTAGCCATACTATCACAGCTAAATTCCCAGCCTGGATAATTAGAGATTTTATGCCTCTATTGTCCAACTGCAGATTTCATTACAGACTCTATGAATGCCTCTCCTTTAACTTCCCTGATAATCACTAGCAATAATTAAGCAATGATGATGCAGAAGACAGAAGAGGTTAATCAGAAGGGAGTGATTTTTTTTTTTTTCCTTTTTAAACAAGTCCAGTGCCAGTGTTCATACTCATGAGCTGATATTTTCACAACTGGCCAGCAAAAACATGTGGCAGGGGAAAAGAAACCCTGGAGAAATCAGGCTTTGTTGTCCCCCTTGGCTTTAATGCTGAGAAGCAATGCTGGGTGCACATCTCATTAGCTTGCTTTAGCCTGTGCTACGTAAGAGGATCTGCTTCAACATCTCTCCATATGTCGACTCACAGTGCAACAGGGACGCTGTTTTGCCGCCTTGCCATAAATGACTTGTACTACAACACGGCGCTGGACTGGCTGTCAGAGGGGCTGACAGAGGCTGGACTTCATTACTCATTTCACGTACTCGCTCTCCTGCAGCACTGAGCATCCCTCGCCTCGGCACTGCAAAGGATCTCGCTCCTGCTCCCTCATTGTTCTGTGCTTTCTGCTGCCGGCCCACCCCCCAGAAAGAGAGCTAAGGGATTTTAACATGAACTAGATTAGCTCCTCGACCCTTTCTTCCTCACAAAGTGGTGAGATAATGAGGATTCTCTATCGGACGTAATTCTCTTCAGCAACACGAGCTGAAGGAAACACATTAAAATGCATCACTTGCAATTAAAAGCATGCTGACTAGAATTTTTCCACTTGAAAATAACAAAAAAATTCAGCTCTTGAGTACGTTTCCTTTCCTTCCTCCCTGATTTGGAAGTTTCAAATTCTGAATAATCATTATTCTGAATAATTCGCCCACAGGCACAGCCCTGAAACTCCTCACAAACTAGGACATCCTAACTATATTCAAAATTCCCAAGTGCTGCTCTAACTTGCTTATCAAATGTCTGATTAAGAAGGCGGTGGAGACAATCAAGTCTATGCACTGGTGGCTCAAGCATCGTATGCTGTTGCTCAATTTCGTCCTGTTTTTTTTCCTAGTTTCCTTCAAAAAAAGGGCAAGCAGCTGTTCCAGCAGACAGCTCCCGGATTTCCCTCGATGTGCGTCAGTGGTATGATGCATGCTACTTCTCAATCTGGCGGCCATCCTTCAGACAGAAGGAAGTAAGACTGTGGTCATATCTAAGCTACTGAAAGTCTTGGACATAATCTGTAAAGTAAGCCAGACAGACAGCTTTCTGCGCTTGCACTTTCTAAAAATGAATCACGGAAAGCCACGACAGTAGATAGAACAGTTTAAGCCAACCAGTCAAAAATAAAGCCAAGACAGAACAGCACTGCCAACGTTGCTCCACTGTGTCATTTCACATTCAGGAAGGGCTTACAAGCATTTGCAGAGTCTTAAATTAAGCCATCAGTACCAAACCGGCCAGCGTGTAGACATCCACCAACACTGCTTAGCGAAGCAGCGTGGCGAGCCTCCAAGCTTTGCCTTCCTACAGCCATTTTCTCCTTAGTGCCTTTTAATAGTGTATTTTCAAACACAGCTTAACCTTTAATTAACACAACAGGTACCAACTGCACAATAATTCTGCATCCTCTTCCCTCCCCAAAAATATTCAGCCTGAAGGTCAGCTTATCGGTTTCACACTGAAAACCCAAGACACAGCCAAGAGTCCAAGATGCAACTGAGCTCAGACTTCCTACGTAAGGGAATCAGGCTTTTCAGCCACGCGATGACATGGCTAAGGCCACAGCAAACAGTGGAAATGCTACAAAATAGATTTACACATCCTTGCTGGAAAATCTCAAGAGGAGCAGTATCTGTTCTGGGCCCACTTCTTCCCACAGAGTATGACAAACTCACACTGATGTCAACGAAAATTTGTCATATCCTGCAAGGGAAGAATTTACCCCATGAGCCAAAAGGGGAGAAGTAGCTGTCAGTCTGCCCTGACGAGATGCAGCTGATGCAGGAAAGGAGCCAGACCCCATATATCCTGACATCAGCTGAGAAACCCTAAATGAAACTATTCTGCCCCAAGCAGTATTCTGACAGGGTAAAACCACGTGTTTAGCAGACACTTTCTTTACCCCATGCACTGTTAGCATGCTGAGAAACATGCATGGGTGTTAACCTAAAAACCTGTTAGGTGTTAACCCAACACACACAAGAGTTTCTGCCTAGTAGTAGTAGGGGGTCGAATTAAGTATCACTCATGAGGGTGGATTTTTTGCCAGGACTGCAATGGAGTATCTATGTCGCATGTGAAAACAAAATCTGTTTCACTTCCTCGCCTAAAAATTCAGCCCAGACAACAACATCCTAAAGCTGTCCCCATTGCACGTAAGCCCAGAGAACGTGTCTCGCTTTGATCCCCCATGCAGGTTCCTGCCTGACATTCTCTCAAATCAGGATTAAAAAAATCCCCCTACCTACCTACAGAAGGCCCACCACAATTTAGATTTCAATAAAATGCAACATTAAACCCACCACAACCAGAGTCACATTAAATAGGTGCAAGTGGCCAAACAAAATGCCAAAGTTGTAGGCGATTTGGCCATGCAGTGACAACCCAGACGGTCCCTGTCCCTGCCTCCCTCCCACCTCCTCACAGCATTAGTCACTCAGAAGACATCAGAACAAAGCCACATTCAGGCTTGCCAGATCAGGTTTTGTTTGCTTCAAGACCACAGTGGCAGACAGCTGTTGCACATTTTACCCTAAAGTTTGAGTGAGCTCTTCACAAGATTACAGAAGCTTTAATTGTGAAGGACCTCTGAAGGACTCTAGCCCAACCTCCTGCTTGAAGCGGGGCTATTGGCACAGCTTTGAACCCTATGAGCTTCATTATGTGGCCACTGCTCCTTGTACCATCAGGCACTACCAAAGAGTTTGGTTCCCCCATCTTCACATCTGCCCTTCAAATAGTTGTAGGTGGCTGTTAGATGACTCCTTAGCTTCTTCACCAGGGGAAATACGTACCGCTCCCTCAGCTCCTCCTTGGAGGACATCTGTGACTCATGGGTCTCTGGCCATCTTGGCGGCCTTCTGCTAAACCCTCTGCAGTTTGTCCATGACCCTTTTGAGCTGAGGGGATAATATTTTAAATGAATCTCACCAGTGTCAAGCAGAGGGGGTAAGAACTTCCCTCATCCTGCTGGCCAGGCTTCTAACATAGATAATAAATGCTTTGCCTTATGTGTGACAATTGCACTCTGGGCTTGTACTCAACCTAGTGCCCACCACGACCCTGAGGTCCTTTTCAGCTGGTACTGACAAAGGCATCATTCCACTCCATGTGCAGAACTTCACGTTTTTTCCTCCTAAAGCCCACATTTCTGTCAGCCCAGCCTTGAGCTGACTGAAGTCCCTACATACCCTTTAAGTAAAATGAGAACAGCTTGCTTCAAAATACGTTCTTTGTATGATCCCCCTCCATGCTTCCTTGGCCTGAAAGGATACACTCACGCACACACTAAATCCCCTAGTGATATCCCATGACACCAGACTGAAGCGCTTCTCCTCTGCCATCCACTTTCCCCATTTAAAAAGTCATAAATACACAGAAAGATACATGCATAAAGATCTGGGTAACACAGCACTTCCCTGCCTTGAAGGTGTAGGTAACGTTAAGTTTATTGGAAGGCAGCCATTAAAGATGCAAAAGTAACGTGACAATATTAACATGTGTGCCTTCCCCTGAACCAGTGTTGTTTCCTGCTTAAGACAAACTGTAAAGGTATTAAATATATTTAAAACGTAATGGTTGTAAACAGTTCAGTTTGGAACATTTTTACTTTTAGACTATATGCAAATCAGCCTTTATGTAATCAGAGAAAAAACGGGGCAGTTTAATCCATAATGTTTCTCTCCCCTGTAAATAGGCATTTAATCAACAGAAGACAAAACACAGCATCCTGGAGAATCACTTAAATGATCAGATTTGGCAAGCGAAGCCCCGGTCTTCCTTACAGTCGTCATTACTTTAGGAAAAGAGAGGAAAGAAAGAAGCACGGGACTTCTTTTGAGAACAGCTGTTCACCTTAAGGGGGATGTGAAGAGCCACTTCTCCACATCACCCCCTCTTTTGTACAGTTGCTAGAGGGCTTCACACTCAGGAGCACAGCCAGGACACAGTAACACCTCAGCCCCTTTGCTGCTTCATCTGCTGAGAAAGGTGAGGTAAACCCCCCAAAACTAAAACAGGGAGAGTTGTGAGCTGCCTCTACATCCCACCACACAGCTGCAACCATACGCCACATCCTGCGTTTTCGGCTCAACACTCATTTGACGTCCTACAAAGGGCTATCAGGGAGAGGAGCAGAGCCCAGATGTATATATGGATCAGCTCCCCCAAAACCATGGGATCCCACAGCTGGAAAGATTAAAGAAGGGATGGAGATGGGGAGAACACATCTTTCTCCCTCCTCCACCATGCAGATATGCCTGTTTTTCCCTGCAGCTTCTCCTACGCTCTTCAAAGCAGGCTCATTTCTAAGTTGTACAGGCTGTGCGGGGAGCTGCAGGCTGGAGGTCTGTAGCCCTGTCACCCCGGCACGCATCCTGCCTTCTAGGGAGGGGACACAGCACTGGGGAGGCTCAAGCCACAGAAGGCAAAATCCCAGCGTCAGCCCTGCACCACCGGCCCCAGCGCAGGTGCACCTCCCCAGGCAGTAAAAGTGCTGCTTGGGAAGCGTGGTGCTGGACGCATGCCCAAAAGGGATGTGTTTTGACTTAAAGCTCATCCCAGTGCCCTCAGGACGTCACCTCTGGAGGATCCCGCGCCAGACACTAACTGCCACGTCTCACTGGAGTGCTTTGTTCTCACTTATGGCCTCTTGGACTGACAGCTCTTGAAAAGTCCCGCCCCCCCCTCTTTTTTTAAAAAAAAAAAGGAAGATGCTGACACTGCAAGTGACCACCCAGGCTTTCAAAGCACTGGAGGAGGCCAAAAAGGAAAGTCACCCATCAAGCTGCTTGTTATCCTGATGTGTCTTTACAGGAAAGGCAGTTCCCACAATCAGTCCTATTTACTGCAGGCTGTAATTTTGCCTGGATGGCAGGACAAACTCCTCGGGTACTGCTCTAGTTGTGTATGAATGCTTTTGAGGCAATATTTAAAATTAATGAAGACAGGCTTTGGGTGTCCCCCCACAAATGTTCAATGTCCATGTGCTGACTATCAGTTTTAATGGACTCGCATGACGTTTGTCGGTGCAGAACGTGCAAATACCCAGCCTGATGGGGAAAAACTCTGTGTGTAATGGTGCTAAGAGTGACAGACCTGTAACTTTTAATGGCTCAGCCTTTATCTCAAGACCACAAACCTCAAGAACAAGTGCAATTTTACTTGGCACAAACAGGGATGACCGAGTAAGATGACCCATACAAGGAAGCCGAAGGTTTCAATCTCTTCTGAAAATCTCTGCCGTAGTAAGCCAATGACAAGGAACATATGGCTCACAGCCATATTATTTGTTTTAGTTTATTATGCATAGCACAATACACACAGTAACAAGTGTGTGTCAAGATGTGGCCCATCAAATGTGTTGAAAACATTTACTGGGCCATTAGCAGTGAAAAGGTTCCCTGCCCTTGTATTACATAGATAGAGGTTTACCGCATGCAACCCAAATTTGAATGCATTGCCCAATTTGCAGCCAACAGCCCCAAGTCTCAAATATTTTATGAGCAAGCAACTTGGACTCCTTCTCTAGGAGACGTGTGAACAATTTCAGTTGGAGTTGCGTTCACACATCCCACAGGCAACTGCCAATTGCGAAAGGATTACATTTTCCAGTGCTTTACCAAATGGCAAAATCCAGTCCAAAGGCCATCTAAGAAGCTTCAGTAACTGTAACAGAATGAATGAGGCAGGGAGGGACCTCTAAATATCGGCTAGTCCCACCACCCTGCTCAAAGGAGGGCAACTAAAGCAGGTTGCTCAGGCCCCTGCCCAGCTGGGTGTTGACTGTCTCCAACAATGGAGACTCCACAGCCTCTCTGGGCAACTGGTTCCCAGGTCTGACCACCCTTGCAGTAATGATGTTTTATCTTATGTTTAAATGTAATTTCCTGTATTCCAGTTCGGCCCATTGCCCCTCATCCAGTCACTCAGCACCACTGAGAAGAGGCTGGCTTCATCTTCCTTACCACCCCACCAGGTATTTATACATGTTGATGAGATACCCCTGAGCCTCCTTTCTCCAGGCTAAACAGCCCCAGCTCCCTCCGCCTCTCCCTGTACACCAGATGCTCCAGTCCTCACATCCTTCTCAAGGCCTGTGACTGGACTCACTCCAGTATGTCTACATCTCACTTGTAGTGGGCAGCCCAGCACTGGAGCCGGCACTCCAGATGGGCCTCACCAGGGCTCAGCAGAGGGGAAGGACCACCTCCCTCGACCTGCTGGCAATGCTCTGCCCAACGCATCCCAGGATGCTGTTAGCCATCTTTGCCGCAAGGGCACATTGACGTCTCACGTGCACCAGGACCCCATGTCCCTTGTCTGCAGTGCTGCTTGCCGGCCAGTCGGTCCCCAAAACGTTACCTGTATAAACTCAGTAAGCAACCAGACTTCTTTCAGATCAAGCCCCCCGCCCCGGCCCTTATTTGCGCTCGCATAGCCAGAAAATACAAACTAGCCAGAAAATACAAATGCAAACAGCTGACTCACCAAACGCATGTGGCAAACCCCCAAGTCTGCCCGGAGCCTCACCCGTTGCTTTGAGTTGTTAGAAAAGGCCACCAGCGCAGACACCTGAAAGGTCCTTTTCTTGGTGTGAGGAAAGTACGAAGCTCATATCAGATATGGATCAGCAAATCAGCCTAACACTGTAAACAGTGTAATTAAATGGGCTTTGAACCATTGAAGGAAGAGCACATGAGGAATAACACTGTAAAACAACATGTAATGACTGTTAGCACAGCAATTACTGTTTTCAGACTTAAAAGAAAACAGCAAGGTAACAAAGAGCGGACCAGTCAAATCAAAGCTTGAGACAGCATATTAAAAAAAACCCTCAACCAACCTTGAAATTGCCTGACTTCCAATTTGCATTCTCTCTCCCCAAGAAGATGATTACAACCTTTTGCTCCTTGCAAGCAAGACAAATTACATTATTGTGATTAAAAATTCAGGTCCTTCTCTTGCACCAGTAGGTAGGACACACAATGGTATGGCACTGTGCTGGCCCTCATACAAAGGTGCCGGAGATCTAGAGAACGGCACAGCAGCATTTCTTCCCTGAGATATCTCAGCTTCTGGACACAAAAGAGTTAAAGTCATAAGCTGCTATGACTTAATGGATGCTCAGCTCCTTCACCCGGAGTGCAGAGCACCACGCTGACCAATATAGGAAATCTAGAAGCAGCTCTCCCAGAGGTGAAATTGAACTGCACACGCCCATTATTTGATTTCTAGCTGCACGTATAACAAAATTAAAAGGGGAGGGGAGAAATCCAGTTAATTTTACCAAAACCTAATTGGGAAGGGAAGCGAAATAAACTACCACATCTCTCCTTTTCCTTCTAATAAAAGCTCCCTCTGTCAAAGCCTTAACATCTTGTAAGTGCATGCCAGCAAATCCATTTAAAGCTCAAACACAGAATTTTATTCTTCTGTGCCTGCACAGCAAAAGAGATCATTCTTCCTTTGTCGTGCTGGAAGGATTTGGGCTGAAAACTGGCAAGAACCAAATTTTAAAGCTTGGTCACTACTTCCCCTGCCTTTTCATCCTGGTAGGGTCTTGGTAGCAACCTTCTGTTTCAGTCAAAGGAGATTAGGGAGAGGTTCAGGAGCAGCACAGTGAGAAAACTAGAAGTGTTACCTTTAATAATTACCAAGAAAGACTTTCACGGTGTTACCATAGGAATTAATCCTTATATTAATATTTAAAGCATGAACAAAGCAAGGACTCTGGAAGAAATGATGGGGGGAAAAGTGCTAGCAGTTTGCCACTGCAATGCACTAATTGTAACTTAAGAAAAAAAAAGGAAGATTGAGACCCCTAAGGAAATTGTGCTGTCTGACAGGGTGAGCTCAAAACCAGAACCACTTTCTTCCCCTAGACATCTTCTCAAGTGAGTAGCAAAGCCTACCTAGATTTTTACAAGTCTCCAGAAACTGTACTCCTTTCTATACAGCTTTTTGGAAACACACGTCAACAACACAGAGGACGCTTAAGCAAACCGTATAAATTACGAGGCAATGAGATGTGAAGAGGAGAATTCCTTTCCGAATTCTGCAGGGTCATTCTGAGTAAAGACAAAGTTTGGCACCGTACCAAGTCCTAAAAAAGCAGGAAGGTGTCGGACCAAATTTTAAACTGTAGCTTAAAAAGATTAGAAATATCAGACATCCCCTTCAGATCATTGCTTCATAGCAAGTCTGAACAGCACCTTCTAAAAAGAACTTGGGTAAACCTCAAACAGCCACAGAAGCCAGACCTTAAAGGGACACTGTTCCCTCTGCAGCAAAGATGATGAAATACAGCCGAGCGTGCGTGCAGAAAGAGCTGTACCACCACTGCAGAGGGCTGCGTGCACATGGTTTTAGTCAGCTCTGTTTCACTTAGCTCTCTTTTAAACCAAGAGGCAGGCAAAAGCAGGGAAGAGATTTTGCTTGTAGCGGTGTTGTGTGAACCTGACTGCTTTCACCAGAACAAAATCCCACGTACGTGCTGTGACATGGCAAGTGTACTAAAAATAAAGGTCATGCAAGATGCACAAACATCAGAAAGGCGGGGGTCTAGAGTAAGACTCCCTTTAAAACCCACCCAGTATTTCAAGAGAGCTTGCAGATTTCAACACCACTCCATGCAGGAACTGTGCTCTTCAGTCTCCTTTTCCCTGCCAATTTTCCTCAGTCTTTTGTGTGGTTTGGTTTGTTTTTTTTTTTTTTTTTTTTTTTTTTTT